>MU225495.1:5982670-6020706 GCA_018584345.1 Thuja plicata | reverse complement strand
AAATGCTATGTGGAAGGGATGGTTGATAGTGTTCCTTGGGGGAAGGGGGATTGTGAAAGACTTTTTATCATTGTATTGTGTATTTCCAATATGTTTGGATGCAGGGTAGACCAGGAGAATGAAGGATTACTCACTGATTGCATGATAACCCGGTTTTGAAGGGTCACTAGTTGAGGGGATAGTCAAGGTCTGGATGATTGGGCCATTGGAGGACCCTAGTTCTTTATATTAATTGCTATTCAAATTGGATGCATGGATTTCTTGTGAATTATCAGCTGCTATGTATCTTGCAACTGGGTCTGTAAATCTGCACATACTTCTCTAGGGTTGTAAGCCACTTAGGGATCAAAATAGAGAAACTAAATAAAAATCATTATTTATCCTATTTCCTTTTAAAAAAGTCTCAACTATCAATGATACAATACATTTGATGCCCTAAGCTATCAATACAAATGGTGCCTAGCTAGAAGCTCATGAGCTGTCCATTTGATAACCACAGTCAACATTTCATAAAAATGGATATCCTTGATCACAAACACCAATAACATCAAATAATGGAGTTAAAGCATGGGCTAGGGCACAACACTAGTAGAATGTGGTCATTTTATTGACAACAAGATACAATGGCATCATTAAACACATATGCCAATAATATCAACAAACATGAATCCAAACATTTGAATACAGTGAATCAATATCCTTGAGCACAATCACCAATAACATCAAATAATAGAGATAAAGCACTGGCTAGCACATGACACTAGTAGAATGTGGTCATTTCAGAGAGAAACTCCCTCAACAATAAAATGAAATGCATTTGAATATGATGTCAGAGGCTCGAAAGATGAAGAAATCACATACCTTCTCCCGTGCTCAGCTGTCGCTCCTTTTCTCCCATTCTTCATTCGAAATCAAAATGATGAGGCTATTTCACTTCTTTTTTTTAATGTATACCCTAAATCTGTTAGAATTTTGATGGTCAATTAAACACCCATCAGAATACTGACATCATCGGGGCCTATTACAAAAAAAAACACCAAATTCGTAAGAAAAAGTTACCCATCAGAAACTTCTGTCGAAATTTGGCCCCTAATGTAGTAGTGTATAGAAGCTCATGTTTGAGGTTGAGAATGGCCATATGCCTTTCTGTATGATGGTATGGTTGTCCAACATTGTCTGGGAAAGCTTGAGTATTGGTGTTGCACTATTGATGATACATCAAGTCATTTGGAGACCATACCTTAGATGCGAGGGATGGTGGGAGGATGACAACAAGCTTCTATACATGTTTTCCCCTCCGTGGATGATTGGTAAATCACCACTTGCTATAGAGAGATTCTACTTTGGGAAATTTTTGATATAGTATGGAAGAGTTTAGGATATGTCAAAGGGTATGGCATTATACACATGTGTACAAGCAGAGTGATCCATGTGGGGAGCATAGGTTGATTATCAGTTCGCATGTACAAAGATTGATAGATTGGGATTCATTCATTGGGACATGTTAGATCATGTTTCTGATGTTGGGATGTCTACAAAGTATAGAGAGTGGTTTTCTCTCCACAGATTCACTAGATTTACTAATCCTACAGAGTCTATTCCTGATTTGGATGATACATCTGATGATGATGACGGACATGGCGGTGGCGGTGGTGGTGCGAGAGGTCAGAGATAATGAGGTCCAAGAGTACAAAAAGATCCTAGGGTTGTTGGCAGAGGAGAATTTGGACCTCAGATGTGGGGTGGATAGGTCAGGGCTAGGGGTGGTGGATATGGGCAGTCTAGACAGAGATAGGGATAGATACATGGACAAGTTCATCACATACCAGTTGTAGTATGGGGACATAAGCGATGGAGGATTGGTAGGTAGGCACAGATAGTTATTGCTAGATAGGCTCTAGGAGAAAATTCTCCTCCATAGGTACATGTTCATGCACAACAGGTTCCTCCTTTATAGGGATAGATTCTGGCATAGCAGGTGCCTTTAAAGGTTCTAGTTATACCACAGGTACCGCTAGCACCACAAACACCACAAGCTCCTTAGGCTCCTCCATAGGCTCCATAGGTGATATATGCCTTGACTCAGGATGTGAGTACCTTACAGGCTGGTATGACATTGATGAGCGGGAAGATTGATCAGGTGGCTACCATGATGCAACAATTCATGACGATGATGGCATAGATGCCTAGTGTAGCTAGCACTAGTTATGCACCACCGACTACACAAGATACATCAGGTGACAGAGACCTAGATGGGATAGGTGATGGATCTAGTATAGGTATAGGTGATGGATCAGGTGCCCCTATTGGGTCTTGAGACAAATTTGATATTGATCCACCGGATATACATTGATGTATCATATTGATTGTGTTTGATCAGGACTTTGATGATGTATCTTGATATACAGATGTTGTTGGATCTTTATTTGATGGAAACTTATGTGATGATTCTCTTTGATTCCCATGATGTGTTTATTATGTTGATGTGATAATTATTTATATGCAGATCCATATGATTTCTATGATGTATTTACTTTTATTATGTTATGGATGCAGTTTATCTTACATATGATATAGATAGATGGATGTAAATGATTTATGCAACTACTTCTATATGATTTTCTAATTTTTATGATGAATGCAATGGTAAAATTAATGCAAGTATCTTTTTTTATTTTGATGTATCCAACTTATATGAAATGCACTCTTAAAAAATGGATGTAAAATGAGTAATGATTAATGCTTCTTTTCTTTTGATTTTCTGATATAAGAGATAATGAATAATGATTAATGCTATGAATGAATGCAAAAGATAATCTCACATCATTGATTTGAAACAAGGATAATTGAAATTGAACCTCCAAAATGATTAACCCCTTTGTAACTTGGAAATCCTTTAAATATGTAGTTAATGAAAATGCAATGCAATGCAACTAATTGTCACTATATTTTTGTGAAAGAAATGCAAAAGAGATATATTATCATCATTGAGCATTGTGGAACTATGAGCAAGTAAAACCATCATTGACCACATTAGGATGATATGAATAGTAATTTTATCACTTTGGTAACCCCTTGGGAAACTAGTACAACCCTCACTAGTTGAATAACCAACTATGGGAGTATGAATGTCGGTTTCATCGGATTTAATGTTGCAATTTGATTTTGGTATTAAGATATGGAAGATCTAAATAGCCAAAGTATCCATTTGCATAAACAAACAAAGGTTAATCCTCCTTCCTATATGAAATTCCTCAATGGTTCTTTGATGACCATGTCCTTAGATGAATTCACACAATTTGGTGGATTTTACTCAAAACACTCACTCAAAGTCAAGAAAATATCATGTCTTCATCATCGCCAATCTAGTTGAAACATCATTGATTAGCTAAAAATACATGACAAAATGCAAAGAATATCATCAAAAAGCTTCAAGTGTTTTTCTTTGTATCTAGGTTTTCAATAGAATTCCAAACATTTTGATCATTTAGGCTGTGTCAATTTTTAATCCTGATAAAATAAGTCAATGACGTTCAAGGATCAAATTGCAAGGTCAAATGCTTGGGTTTGAACAATGATATCTATCAAAGGTTCAACAATATCTCTCTTCTGACATTTTGAAAATCTGTTTCTGATATGTGATCAAAATGTAGCACTTTTGAATCTATTCATACCAAAAACCAATGCTTTACCCCCATGTGATAAACGTAACCATGTGAAACATGGGAAAATGAAACCTAGTATGCAACAATGTAGCTGAGAGACTTTATTATGACTATGCACAAATGACGGATGCAATAAAGGATATGTACAAATGAGATGATGAAAAGGTAATATGTACAAATGCAACTAGGAAAAACATAAGGATCAAAAGGTGCTTGTTTTCCAAGTTTTCACCTTTTGGGTTTATTCCCTTTTTTTTCTCTTTTTTTATTTTTTTTTACTACCAAGGCACCTATTGCTAGGTTTTCACCAAGACACTTTTTCTCTTTTTCATTTTTTTTTTATTTTTCCTTTTTTTTCTTTTTTCTTTTTTATATTATCAAGGTGCCTATTTGTGAGGTTTTCACCAAGACAACCATTTTTTTATTTTTGAATGTTTTTGCTTTCTTCATGCTCAGTTTTCTCCTTTTTCTGATTTTCTTCTTTTCCGTTGTTTTTGAATTTTGATTTTTCTCATGTTTTTGGATTTTGAATTTTCTCATGTACAAAGATTTGATGCTAAAATCATCGGATACAAACTCGTCTGATACTCTTTCCTCCTATACTCTTTCATCTGATTTGGTATGAAACCTCTTTAGATGGATGTCGTTAATAGGCTCTTGTAATTCATCACCCTCGCAATCAGCTAACTTGTAAGTTCCTGTTCCAAAAGAGGAAGTAATGACAAAGGGTCCAAGCCAATTTTCTTCCCATTTTCCCTTCTTTTCCCTATCTACCTAGTTTTTAGAATTTTCTCTTAACACTAAGTCTCCCACTTGAAAGGTTCTTAGTTTGATATGCTTGTTATAAATTCTTGAGATTCTATTCTGATATACCTTCAAATGTTCATAGGCTTGTGTTTGGTTTTCCTCCAACAATTCCAATTGTTGAATTCAGGTGACCCTATAATCCTCATCATTGATTAATCCATGTAAAGAGACTCTTAAGGATGGGATTTCAACCTCCAATAGTAAAACAACATCTTCCCCATGAACTAAGGATAATGGTGTAGCTCATGTAGGTGTTCAGATGATAGTTATGTATGTCCACAATTTTAAGTTTATCTGCACATGCCAATCTCTTCCTGATTTATCAACCAATCTCTTCAAGATTTGGATAATATTCTTGTTCATGGCTTCGGCTTGTACATTACCTTGTGAATAGTAAATGGAGGAAGAATGATGTGTGATATGAAATGTTTCACAAAGTTCATCCAAATCTTTGTTCTTGAATTGTTTTCCATTATCCATGATGATGACATGAGGAATACCATATCTGCAAATGATGTGATTAAGGATAAACATTGAAATTTGTTTTCCTGTGGAAGTTGTCAAAGGTATGATCTCTACCCA
The DNA here is from genome assembly GCA_018584345.1 of Thuja plicata. Classification (NCBI taxonomy): domain Eukaryota; kingdom Viridiplantae; phylum Streptophyta; class Pinopsida; order Cupressales; family Cupressaceae; genus Thuja; species Thuja plicata. Next base: position 6,015,652 of record MU225495.1, on the reverse strand, counting down.
TTTGGTAAAATATTCTATTGCAGTAATGATATACTTATGATCATTGGAAGAAGGTGGATAAATCATTCCAATAATGTCAAAACCCCATTGGTAAAATGGCCATGGTGTGATAAAAGGATGCAATTCTTGTGTAGGTGTATGGATCATGTCTCCATGGTATTGGCATTCTGCACACACTTTGACAAAGTGGCAAGCATCTTTTTCTAAGGTTTTCCAGAAGTACCTCATGCCAAGGAATTTCTTAGCTATATTCAACCCACTCGAATGTGACCCACAAATCCCCTTGTGAACGTATTTTAAAGCTAATCTCAATTCCTCATCCTCTAGACACCTAAGAAGCATTCTATCAAGACCCTTGCAATATGATGTGTTTGATAGGATGGTATAACGAGTGAATTGTCTTAGAAAATGCCATTTTTGGGCACAGGTTTGGTCTATAGGTAAAATTTGGTCTTTAAAATATGAATAAATTGGTCCATACCAAGGTGAGTCATGTCCTTATTGGTGTTGGGTAAGTCAAAATATTGTTTTACCAACTCTTCCACCAAGAATTCATATTTCACATTTTGTTCAGGCATTTGGAGTAATGAAGCCAAGGTAGCCATAGCATCTGTAGCTCTATTTTTGTCTCTTGGAATTTTCTTAAATTTTATTAAGGAAAAGTATTTCTTCTAGTCATCTACCATTCTCTTATATGGCATCAATTTTTCATCCTTAGTTTGATATTCATCATTGATTTGATTGATGACTAATTGAGAGTCCCCATAAACTTGCAGCTTTGTAACATTCCATTCTAAAGCCATTTTTATGCCTATGACTAAAGATTCATATTCTACAATGTTTTTTGTACATGGAAACAAAATTTTATAAGATTTTGGAATGGTGTACCATTGAGGTGTGATCAATAATATTCTGGCCCCTGAACCATTTTGAGTATAGGATCCATCGAAATACAACTTCCATGCCTTGGCTTCCACATTAACAATTTATGCATCTGGGATTTCAAATTGGATAGGATGAGTAGACTCTAATAGATTTTCAGCCAATTGATTAGAAATGACTTGGCCCTTGATAGCTTTACAGTCCACATATTCAATGTCAAATTCACTAAGTACCATCACCCATTTAGCAATCTTTCCAGTTAGAGATTTTTTACTAAGCAAGTATTTTAAAGTATAAATCTTTGCAATCAACTTCACTTTGCGCATCAACATGTAATGTCTTAGTTTCTTTAAAGCAAACACCACTTCTAGGCAAGCTCTTTCCGTGAATGTATAGTTTAATTCATATTTGATCAAGGTTCAACTCAAATATTAAATATATCTTTCCTTTCCTTCCTCATCCTCTTGTGCCAATAAGACCCCTAAAGATCTTTATGTCGCTGAAATATATAGTAATAATGGTTTTCCTTTGATAGGAGGCATCAAGATAGGTGGGTTAACCAAGTATGTTTTCAACAAAGTGAAGGCTTGTTCACATTCATCATCCCATGTAAAAATGGTATCTTTGTGTAGCAATCTTGTGAATGAATGACACTTTTCCGCCAACTGAGAAATGAACCTCCTAATGGATTAAATTCTTCCTTGAAGTGACCTCATTTGACTGATATTTTTGGGAGTTTCCATTTCCATTATTTCTTGTAATTTCTCTGGATCAACTTTTATGCCTTTTGCTGAAACTATATAACGTAAGAGCTTTCCAGATTGGACCCCAAATGCACATTTGTTTGGGTTTAATCTCACTTTAAATTGTTCCAACCTTGTGAAAATATTTTCTAGTATAGGAAGATGATCTTTTATTTGATGTAACTTTGCTAAAATATCATACACATAGTCTTCTAAGAAGGTATGCATCATGTCATGGAAGATAGTGGTCATGAAATCATCATTCTGTCACTAATGTTGCCATTAATTCGCATTGTTTGATCCTAGCTAGAAAAGAGTGTACACTTTTCTCCTTTCTGCACTTGTAAGACTGAAACTAGCCACTTGTCAATCTGGCGCTAACCCACTGTACTTTACTCATACTCAGAATAGTCCTTGCAAGTGAGTGATGTGACCTTCTACGTTAACCAGTCGCATACTCGCCATCTATTTTTACCTTGGTTCTCATCTTCTACGAGTGAGAGATGACCTAATTTGCACTTCATCATTTGGCAGTCACATACTCGTTATCTCTCTACATTTTTATTTTTGGGTTCATGCGAGTGTGCGATATTACCTTTTCTTCAACCTGTCGCACACTCACTACTCAACATTTAACTTCATTTGAATCTTCATGAGTGAGCGAGTACACATTCATTTCTTAATCATTCCATAATCGCATATCTGCTGGCTTTCAAATCATTGGTTTTGGATCTAAGCGAGTGAGCGATGTTCATTTTTATCATACACTTTATCTAGTCACTCACTCGCACTGCAAAACACTCCAACTTACAACACTTAGCGAGTGAGCGATGGCCCTTGTTCTTTATTCAGTCACAAACTCGCTGTTGAAAAATCTCTATGGCCTAATCCTTCACGGCTGAATGAGCTTTTATATCAAAATCTTAAAAATTTCCTATCACACACCCACTGACCCTTTTTTCCTTTTTCAAATCTATGAGCGGTTAAGTGACAGTTTCATTTTTCTCCCATCGTGCACTCGCGAGCTTGAAAACTTAACCATATTACTGACTGTGAATGTGTGACTGTCAACCTTCTTTCTTTAATTGCATACTCGCTAACCCTTTCCCTTTTTTCTTTATTTATGGGCGAGTGAGTTATATCCCTCTTCTTTTCCTTATTTCACACTCGCGAGCTCATTTTTCAAACTTTCAAAGCATTAGCGAGTGAGAGAGGTGTTAAATGATCTCATAATCGCCCACTCTCACACCTTTTAGAACTTTGAAAAATACCTCTATGAGTAAGCGGCAAGCCTTCAACTTAATAACTCCTGCATGCACTTATCGCTGACTCACACTGCAAAATACAAATGACTTAGAACCTAAGTGAGTGAGCGACCTCTACAACCTGACTTTGTCGCGCAGTCGCTGAATTGAAAGACGAACATGGAAACTTAACGTGGGTATGCGACTACTTCATTTTTAACAAGGCTCGCTTGGTCGCAGAGCATAAAGTGAACAACATAAATCTAAAGCGATTGTGTGATACACAAGGATTTAAGTCATCGCAGACTCGCGGGACCTATTTTTGACAAAGTTAATTCCTTGCGAGTGAGCGATAAAAAAAATCATTCCTAACTCGCTCAGTAGCAAACTTACAACCCGACTTTCACAGAACATCACGACTGCACAATTTACAATCTTTAACACCCAAACCACTCACTCGCACAAATGATCATGACTTGACACAATCTTATCATGACTGCATAATTTTATAATTTGATGACTCGTCGCCCACTCGCACAACTTGAAAACATTTTAAAAGACCAACGCGACTGAGCGACAAATACTTAAAATAGAACACAATTAATGAATTTTGACCCTTTTAGCGCAGTAAGACATGGGATTTTAAACCAGAAAGCACGGGAAAATAGTCAATGCTATAAATTGGAAAATTTTCTTGGTGCAGTTCTAACACTCCCCCATCAAAGAGAATTATCTTGACCCTATGTCTTTGGATTAGGACTTCTATATGCAATGGGAAAATTTTGAGGATGAGTAATGGACATCAGGGATAACTTTAAGAACGCTCCCCCCCCCAAAAAAAAAAAAAAAGTATTAAAATGTGGCAAATCACATGTTTTTTGGAGGGAAAATTTTTAATAGTGATGATGAATTGTGTTTCAAATTATGGATATTTGGTGGCAAATTTTTTAATAACGTATACCATTTTTATAAAAATATGGCGACTAAAAATTTTTTTAATTGGAAAATTATTAATTTAATTGGTGAATCAGACTTCCTTATACTGATAAATTATGGAAAAATTATTTTCCAAATATTGTAATTAATTTATTTGTCATGGCGAATGTTTTTCAAAAATACATATAAACTTGGCAATTTAATAATTGGACATAATTATTAAATTTTCATTCTCCCGAGTTTTCATTCTCAAAGAATGACACGTGTGATGATTCCGGAGAGATTTTTCTGTAAAGGAGTTATGTCACCACATTCCATCTGAAATGCACCTTCCACTGTTCATCTCTCTTAATCCAATGGTTCTGATTTGATGTTGAAGTTGCATTAGGTCCCATCACTATGACATAACAAACTCACACGTCTGTTGGATTACAACATATCAACAGCCAAAGGTGAATTTTGGGCCTATTTTTGGTCTTCATAATCTTTACGACAGACTCTCAATAAAATCATGACATGTGGTATGATTGATTGTACCAATAAGCCCACGATCAATCATAACACGTGTCATGATTTTGCTGAGAGTTTGTCATAAAGATTATGAATACCAACAATAGACCCAAAATTCACCTTTGGTTGTTCGTATGTTGTAATCCAACGGACGTGTGAGTCTGTGACCTCATTTTCTGACACCAAAAAATAAGAATTATTTTGGAAATCTTTGGTAATATTAGATAGAAATATTAATTAATGGCGATGAGTAGTTAACACCAATTAAAGTAATGTCAATTAATGGATGCTTAGGTGGAGCCTTTAAATTTTCAATGGCAGATATGTGTGACATCATTATCTATTCATTAGCTCGATAGAATAATGCCTTAAATTTAATGCTTAAATGAAAACATCATGTCATCTAAGGACATTATTTTCTGACCGTTTGATGATCTTACATCAATGGTAAAGCTTCATTTCCTACCACCATTTTGCAGCTAACATACTTTGCTTATTGTTTTTGTGGAGTGAGAATAGGTTTCAAGTTTTTTATAATAAATAATTGTTATATCCACCTACATGACGTGATCCTTTTGGCCTTCGTTATTCCCAAGATAGCAAATGTCTTATCATAAGTGTTGTTTCCAATTCCACCCACTGTTGCATTAAATATGAAAGATTTGGATATTTTTGAAGGACAGTTACCATTTAAACTATGAATTAATTAGATATTTAGGGAAGAGAAATAATTTCAATCAGGGCTTATAAATAGATGATCTATGCTCGCTAATTTATGATTGTGAAAGAAAATTTGTGAAAATAGTCTACGAGTGCTAGGTTCTCTTTGGTTTTTGTCAAAAATTAGAATACTAATATCAGTTTGATTTTCAATGGACACTCAAATTCCTTTAAGATGCACTGAATTGGAGGATCAGAAGGCCTTTTCAGGCCTAGTCATAGACCCAATCCTGGTGTCTATTGCTATGGAGTTGGGAGACTTCTCCAAGGAGGCTATAAGGATGGTGCTGGGATGTGAATTTCTGGAGAGTGAAAATAGGTATAGAGTTAACACTAACATTTCCTCTCAATTCTTGGCATCTCTATTAGACCTGGGGGGAAAAGGTGGATATTCTCATGGTTCTGAGAAAAATTTTCAGAGAAGAGTACCTCGGCAATGATGTGAATGTTGTCATATTTGCAGAAATTGGGTTTGGAATTCCTTGGGAAAATGATTTGCCTAGGATTCTACAACCTGAAGAAAATGTTCCCAGGCAACCATTCCTATTGAACCTTGATGTTGAGAAGATCACACATCATCAAAAGTGGGCACAAATTGGGAGGGATTTCCTCTGAAAGTGGCACCATTTGGAGGAAACCAAGGACTATCGATAGCTAGAAGAACTCTCCGAGATTATCCTCTCTTCAAAGTTCCACATAGAAGGAAGGGAGCCTCAACCAGATAGTCCCTAACTATGTCTCCCTGTGTTGGTAGTAGCTTATCAGGTTTTTTTCAATGATGTAATTTGTAATCACGTATGTTTAAAAAAAATATGAAAATGTTTTAAGAAATTCGAAGTGCTTTTCTTTTTTGTTTTGATTATAAGAACCATTAATAGATAAGGCCTATGAGTGTCATTGAATTGTAAATTTGTAATGAAAATTTGCCTAATATTATAAAAAATTTGCATTGCACTTTTGTTTCATGTAATAATTAAATGTTTACAAACTTTATCATTTAATGGTGACTGGTTCAAATTTCATGGATAAGGTATTCTTGAATGCATGAATTCTAAGTGAATATAGTTAATGATTATATTCATTAGTGTGTATTAAATTATTAATATTTTGAAATTGTAACAATCATTGTATTATGAGAGATGAATGGTTGAATTTGTATTTCAGAAGTAGTATGGGTTTCAAAAACCTTTTCTGAAAACTTGCTCTGAAAATGTGACACGTGTAATTCATCCAAAAGATTACGTACCATTTTATCATGTAAAGATAAAACATTAAAAGGATTACAGAACTTTGGTTTAAATGTTACATTTAACGAAAGGTTTTTAACATTTCCTTTTTAAAAACCTATTGACTCATAGAAGCATAGCTAAACAGAACTGTTGAACTATCAGTGAAGATTTCAAGACTATAATTTGTGAGAGCCTTATCCGTTCTAACTTCTATCTCTCCAGATTTCAAAATATAATTTTGGGTAAGATATCTAGCCTGATGAATCCTGATTTTGTAATGTGAAAATTTATGTTTAACTTGATTTTGAAATTTTAATTATTGCATGTACAATTGGGGTTTTCTTAATTAGTTAGTTATTATCTGTGATTTTTTTAGTAAATATATGTGATTCTATATTTTTTTATTCTTCTGAAGAACAATGGGGAAAGAGGAAACTCAAGGCCAAGGGCAACCAGATGGGAAAACTTTAATAGACTATAGAAAACTAGTAGAAATGCCTGGTTTCACTGATGAGTATCACAATGTTTATAATCCTACTATCAACAGTCAAAGGAGAGTTGTATCAATTAAACATACATTGTGTAGTAAGGAAACTAGGCCAAAGAGGTCTGAATTTATAAAATTTAATCTAGTGATAGGTGCAAAAATGAATAAAGTTGCTACGTGAGATGTAGGTTTGGGTTGCATGCTATTACCTAAAGTTCTCCCTTGCCCATAAATCATCTTGATTTGTGCAGAAAATTATGATGAAGAAAGAAAAGAAATTATGAATAAAAATAATTAGGAAGAAATTTTATCAATAACCCAAGAAGAATTTCTCTCTTTTCTAGACCTAGGGTTTGACCGACAAAACTATAATGTCCATATTGACCTCGGATTGCTGGTAAAAAATATGAGGCATTCATGCCAAACATAAAAGATTCATTTGTAAAGGGTCTAATAGTTGCAGAAGCAAAGGCTTCATTGGGTGAGAACCATAAGCCTCCTTATGATTTTAACATTTTTTTGCCATGGGTTCAGGATACTATATCCTTTCTAGCATTTTTCCTGAGACTGGAAAACAATAGGGAAGTGGGTGCCAGCATTCTTCAATTGATTTGGGATAGGCACTATGTCAATGAACCAGTAAGATATAATTTTGTTTGACACATGGTTCAATCGATGCAAGAACAATTAGCATTGATTAAAAGAGGCAATTATAAGATATTTAGGTTCCCAACCTACTTGTGTTATCTTCTTCTAGCCAAGCATGCTGCAATATTAATGAGAAATGACAACAAGCTTGAAATTTAGAGGGGGACATGACCAACAGGTACTCCAATATATAACTGGACACCTCAGATAAGGATGTATGATAACAAAAGGAATTAAAGTAATTTCGTAGACTTCTTTTTGGCACCATTGTACAAAAAAACAACAAGCACTCCAATGCCTACATTGTCTACTTCTGTAGGGATTGCATCCAACTTGGAAGCACAATTCAATTAGCTGACTGGTACTTAATGGAAGAATATACTGTGCTAAGGTTTTATTGATCAAAACTACAACCCCAAAAACTTCCAATGCATGTGATAGATAGGGTGTTTGTAGTAGAATATTTACTACAACTAGAGATCATAGATAGACTCTTCACTGGCCAGTCAAAAAAGAGCATATTCTCTTCCTTACCTTTCTCAATTAAAGGGTTAACATTTGAGAGAAAGGAATTCAAAGTGGCAATTTTTTTATAGAAATTTTTCAATTTGATTTAGAGTGGTAATGGAAGTATGATCCACTCAACGTCATTAAAACAATGCTTGTTGCTAATAAGAACTCTGATAACTTATTTCAACATGAAATTAAACCATTATTATAGAAGTTGAAAAACAAGGATAGCTGGGATGAAGTTACAAAAGAGATAGGGAAAGTTTCCGCTTAGGAAAAAATTTTAGTTGAATAGTTGTCATCATAAATTATGACATCAAAAAACCAGGGCATTGTACAACCTAGAATGTCCTACAATTTCCATGAAAAATATGCTCATCCATAAAAAAAATACCAAAGAAAATAGCAAAATATTGTAATGATAGAAAATGGACTCCAATGAAAATGAATGATTTTTGGAGTATGAGAAAGGATCTTGGTGAACCAAAGACCAGTGCAGATCTGGATGAAATAGACAAGGATACAAAGTTTAGCAAATTGTGTAATTTGGAGCATCCTACCATGGCATATGACAATAGTGATCCAGATAGTGTGGATGATAATCCACCAATTCCATTTACTCCAGGGAGTCATAGTGGAGCCAGAAAATATTGGAAACAAGTATATAGAAAAGGGGAAATCATTGTGGAAAAATGGCTTATAAAGGTGGTGGTTTGGGTCCAACAGGAGAAGGCATCTAAATTCCAATTGTCACAGAAAAAATGATCATGGTGCAGGCCTTGGGGTTATGTTTGGAGTGGACCCATTAGATTCATCATGAACCAATATTCGCACAAGAACATCCATTGCCATGGGTGGGATTGGGGAATCTACTGCTACTAGGTTTGGTAGTGGCACTAGTGCTAGTGGGGCTCAGAAAATTATACAGCAAGTTCCCTCTCTAAAGAGGCCAGTAGAATCTACACAAAATCCCATAGAAGAAGATAGTGTCAAGAAGCAAAAGGTTTCCAAATCATTGAGACTCGATCCTAAAGAATTGTTTGCACTTTCAAGTTTAGCAAAACCCTCTAAAATATTAAATCCTCAAACAACATTAGTTAGATCAATGGGCATTGCAAACTCTGGTTCACCTTTCAAATATTCAAATCCTTCTACAACACCATATTTTCATTTCAAAGATTTCTATAATAAATTTGCAGAAACAACAACCAAGAATAAGGAAATAAAGAAGACATTGCAGACTGATGCCCTTACTGCAGCTATAGAGGAACAACCGACATCCAACAGCGTTTTTCCAACATATGACCCAAATAGAGACATGATGGAGTTCGTGGTTGTTATCCCACCAAAAGAAGATGGAAATCCACCAGACAGTCAGATAGATCCATCTGAATTTCAAGTTAGCACTCTCCAAATGGATTTTTCCAAAGTTAAAAATGTGGACAAAATCAATGTGTCAAAGTCTACAAACCAAGTGGTCTACAGTGCACTGCTAAAGTTGGAAAGAGAGAAAAGTAAGCTCGAGAAAAATATAGAAAAGTTACAGGCACACATTGCCAATGAAAAAGAAAAGAGGAAAGCGTCAGAGAACAGTTTGAAATAATTACAAAAAAATATTAAAAAATTGACCTCTACATCAGAAAATATGGAGCAGGAACATGCAAAGGTAGTAGTGAAGGAATAGGAGCAGGCATAGCTAAAGACACTAAGGGGAAAATTGGCATAAATTAGTAAAAAACTAGAGGAAGAAAGAGTCACTTCAAAAAAATTATTTAAAACCATGGAGAGTAATGTTTCCTCCAACCGGGAATTGCAAAAGAAATTGGACTCTTAGGTGGATAAAGCCAATCATTGGGAACACAAAGTAGTGGAAGAGAAAAATAATTGTGAAAAAATGGCAGAAGAACTAAAGAAGGCCAATAATACAATTCAAACTTTAACAAATACTAGTAATAATTTAGTGAAGATTACTAAAGAACACATTTGGGGCCAGATATTGGGGATGTATTATAGCTTGTGTGAGTGGTTTAAAATGCTTCAAAGTATGAGAGTATGTTATTTGAAGCTTCATAAGAACATTGAGCAGAACATGGATGTTGTCAAGGAAGAAAAGAAAGAAAAATATATTATGCAACAACTCTACAGTAAGAGTGATAGTTATCTATGAAACAAGGGAATTAGCACCCGCCTTGATGCCTCGGTAAAGGTATCAAGTATCATTCAAAAATGTGAGAAGCTACGAGAAGCACGGGAATTGGATGACAAAGCTAAGAAGAATATAAAAAAGATGGAACAAAGGAAAGATAAATTGGAAAGTCTTGGTTTGCCTAAGGGATTTGTCACAAATAAGTTCATTGGAAGAGAAAGTTACAAAAAAAGGTTGCAGGACAAAATAAATATTGAATTACATTTTCGTCCTAAAGACATATCTCCTGATACATTCATGGATTTCATCAAACCAGTGAGAACTTTGAATGGAGTTTTAGAAGCAACAGTGTTGTCAAGTCACACTTCCAAATATGAATTACTAATGAAGTTGCAGGAGTGTGACTATACTATGAACCAAATTATTCTACCATCAAAGGATGTTTGGACTGGCCTACAAAGATTGCTCTAAATTTTGAACTACTATAAATTGTAATGTATTGCAAATGAATAAAAAATAATTTGTGCTCTATCTAATTTTCATGTTTTCCAATTTAATGTACGTTGAGTTACTCTATTTTATTCCATTATTCTTAGTTTATTTACTCTGTTATATACTATTGGAATACAAAATTTCATTCAGGAATTTCAAATTCAAACATGAATGATCATTGATGATATGATACAAACTACAGTAATGATACTCTTTGTTCTCAAATTTTAATGATGAAACATAATACATTATTTCTTTTCTAAAATGAACATTGAATGATAGGATATAGTAGTTAATAATTTCAAAAAATACCTATTGATTGCTACTGCTAATTTAGTAGAAATTTCCTAAATTTTCCAATTCATGTATTCATCGTCATCATCATCTAATTTTGGTATTCCAGTTCCTTCATTATTCTCTTCATTTTCATTTGTGTCTTCTTCACTCTAACCTCCACTTCTATGAATCCCACTCCCATCGCCACTTGTAGTTTTCCCACTCGGAGTCAGAGATTAGTTAATGGTGTTGCCCAACCCTCTTCTTTTGCATCTTTTCTTCCAGATTTCCATTGCTTTTTTATAAGGAAAAGTATTGACATTATACCTAGATGTGTAGACCCTCAAGCATGATTCCAAATTATTTTCTAGTTTGTTTCTTATCTTTTATTTTAGGAAGCCCAAATCTCTGAAAAATATCTCATCCTCCACTGAACCCAATATCACGGTTTGACATAGATCAGCAAGCTTCAAGAACTCTGAAATTTCATCACGTAACATTGTGCTATGTTTTATTTTTGTCCAAAGCCTTATTTTCGAGCCCTCTTCATGTGGGTTATGCATTAATTGATATTGATTTTTCATAGTCCTTGAAAAAGTGCCTAATTTCTATCTAAGAAGACCCTCATCTAAAATTCCATTGATAGTCACTCCATTGAATTCTACAGATTTGCAAAATTCGTTTATTAAAGTCAACAGCCTATTACGATAATCTTCCTTAGAGTTTTAGCGCCAATATTGAGGAAACACAATTGCCATGGCCTCAAGCAGTTGTTCATATGCGAATCAGGATCTTATTTCAGAGGAAAATTTATAGGCTATGTCCCTTGCATTAGCTGCTATAGACTCATCTTGGTAAACTCTTCCCTTGTAACTCTTATAAACTCACTTCTTTGGGGCACTATAGTACATTGGTATCTGAAATCCCCTTACAAAAACACATAAATCTCTATTATCATTGATCTTTAAATAATTATCAGGATTGTCCAAATCTGTTAGTTTCCACCAGTGATGAAATTTTTCATCGGATAAATTTGGGTCATTTCGATAAAGATTATCAAGGGATTGGCATGACATTTTATACAAATGAGCATATTCTACAATATACTCGGCTCTTTTCTAGGATTTTTTTATAATGAATGTCATTTCTTCTAGCATGGGAAGAAGAGATACTAAAGTGAAAAGTGTCTCTATATTGCTTAACCTCCAAAGCAAGTTGCCACATCTCTGATTTTTTGCATTTTTGTGATTTTTGTACATAAGTCCAATCAAAGATTTATATTCAAAAAAAAATTGATGTGTTGGTCCATTCAAAGAGATCCATCTGGTATAAAAATCTTTTAGAAGCTTGTTTCCATTGGTAATTCCATCAGCAAAGTGTTGAAATTCCCTAAAACATTTGGGACTTCGACAAAAATATGAGTACAACTCTCTTACTAAATCTTCAACCTTGTTTACTAAAGGAAACTTCTTCACAACTCTAAAAGAAAGATTCATCCTATGGACCATATAGGGAATGACAACAACATATGGGGAACAAGAAGCCTATATCTTTCTTAAAAGACCATTCCTTTGACCTTGCATTACTGAAGCTCTATCCACTCCAACACATATCAACTTCTTCTCTATTGTCAATTCATCCATAGCTCCATATTCAATTAAATGGCTCTTTACTAATTGAAATAAAGTTTTCGATGTCACATTGTCCCTCAATGTTACAACAGTTAGTAGATGTGGTTGGCGGACATTATTCTATATAATATAAACATGCATGCATACCCATGATGTATTATCTAAGGACAATGCAATAAAGATTGACTCTTTTATTTTAGTTTCCATCATGGGTACGCATGCATGTTTATCTAAGGACAATGCATAAAGATTGACTCTTTTATTTTTCTCTGTACATCCTCTATTTCAACCTAGGCAATACAACTTGTCCATTCCCATCCACTGTTTATTGACCAATGAGTGATAGGATAGTTAGGAACTTTCAAAAAGTGTAACAAACCACTCATTTTTGGAAAGTCTATCATTGGATGTCCTCTGCTCAAAATATGGAAAACATTACTTAATTGAACAAATTTTTCACGTTCTTCTACTTCACTTGCTTTTGAAAAAATAAGATTAATAGAACCTTGAAATTCACCAGGATTCATCTTAAATTTCTGAAACAAATAATATTCCTCAGAATTCCTTTTATTTTTACATTGCTCCTTTGTTTTATATCTTACCACTTTTATTTCCTTTCCATCTAGAGTTGAGGTTTCGTAAACCTTAGTAACATGTTTCTCTATGGTGTCTAGTTTAAGCTGCAATCGCTTTTCCTTTTTATACTTCTAACTACACATTGTATATCTGCATTTTATTGGCAGCTCACCTACAATTGGATTGTCCATAGGTTCAATGAATGGATACTTTTCCACCCAATCAAATTTAAATATCCTGGAAATCTCCCATTGACGATCAATTTTTTCTTTTGATTTTCCTCTCCCTTTAGTGTTACTATTAATTGAACCATCATCATCACTGAAGTCGATTGATTCATCCTGGTATTGGTTATTTACTTGAAATTCATCTTCAAGGTCATCTTCATCAAAGATATCAGGTTCTGCAACTTTGTCACCAGATTTAATAGGTTCCCCCAGTTTGTTGAATAGACTCATGTGTAAGTTGATAACCTTGAAGTTGTATAGGTTCCTCTGATGATGTACCTTCCTCACTTTGACCAACACCATTGTATCTGCCCCCGCCAAAGTATGAAGATATTTGTTTGCATTTCATTGTCCTCTCTTGGACATCTCCACCTTCAATAGTCCTGCATGTGTTTAAATTTGACTATGTCATCTCCAACAAATTAAGGCTGCAATAAAATTTTACTTTAATAAGATACTACAGAACTTGTAGTCATTCGGGTTCACTACCAATCGCAATTGTGAGGTCAGAATCAACTAAATACTTGTACTACTAAATCTCTTAAAACTATCCTTATATACAAATGCTTATTTTGAATTTTTGTGAAGGGGCCGACAATTGCATATGATAACAACTAATATTTGGTGAACCTTGCGTAATTTCAAGTAATTGACTAGGCGAATAGGACGTGAATTTGGGACACGATTATTTATGATGCATGGCGAATTAGGTTCTAGTGCAAATAAAACTTTCACTTGGGACAATGGGCCTTTGGCGAATGGTGATTCTCAATAAATACACCCTTCCTTAATCTGTGGTGAATAATAGTAAAATATACAATAGAAAAATGGGTGAACAACCTGACTACCGTAGTGAAATTACATACAAATAGTGGTGAACAACCTAACCACTATACGTGTCTTTTATAAAATCTGGGCGAACCGGTCAACTAGTATACTAAGCATTTTTTTGCCAATTTCTATACGCTCGACCGGACACATTTTCCAATTAATGAATAATTTCCACTAAAGAAATCCCTAGTTGTACCCAATGCAAAAAAAGTGCAAAGAAATCAAGAGAGTTATGCATAATGTGTAGAAGTGTTGAAAAGTATGAGAGTCCTATCTGATGTGCAAAGGAAGTTTGTAAGCTGTATGATAGTTCATCTAATAGTTGATTTGTAGGAAAGAGTATCTAAAGTTTGATATGTGTATTTGAAGTGTTGTATTGCATACTCACATGATTTTTCTGATGTCTAGTGGTGATAATAAATTAAAATGTGAAGTGTATTTGAAAGATGGAAGTATGGAAAGTCAAATATGTAGGAAAGAGTATTTGAAGTTCTTATGAGATAATGTTATGCTTTCCTTTGCATAAGAAGTTGATGAATTATAGTTCTTGTGTTGTAATGTATGGTCTATTAATGTTGTACTATCATATTTTCAAGTCCATAGAAGTTTATAAGAAGCTGTTATTTTCTATTTGTTGATAGGAAGGTTGGCTATTAGGAATATTCAAAATAGGTTTAGAGAATTCTCTACATTAGAATATTAGGTTGTGCAATGTGGTGGACATGTTTCTAATGTCTATGCACTATTCTACCATAGTGAAATTACGTGCAAATAGTGGTGAACAACCTAACCACTATACATGTCTTTTATAAAATCTGGGTGAACCAGTCAACTATTATACTAAGCATTTTTTTGCCAATTTCTATACGCTCGACGGGACATATTTTCCAATTGGTGAATAATCGCCACTAAATAAATCCCTAGTTGTACCCAATGCAAAAAAGTGCAAAGAAATCAAGATATTTATGCATAATGTGTAGAAGTGTTGAAAAGTATGAGAGTCGTATTTGATGTGCAAAGGAATTTTGTAAGTTGTATGATAGTTCATCTAATAGTTGATTTGCAGGAAAGAGTATCTAAAGTTTGATATGTGTATTTGAAATGTTGTATTGCATACTCACATGATTTTTTTGATGTCTTGTGGTGATAATAAATTAAAATGTGAAGTGTATTCGAAAGATGGAAGTATGGAAAGTCGAATATGTAGGAAAGAGTATTTGAAGTTCTTATGAGATAATGTTATGCTTTCCTTCGCATAAGAAGTTGATGAATTATAGTTTGTGTGTTGTAATGTATGGTCTATTAATGTTGTACTATCATATTTTCAAGTCCATAGAAGTTTAGAAGAAGCTGTTATTTTCTATTTGTTGATAGGAAGGTTGGCTATTAGGAATATTCAAAATAGGTTTAGAGAATTCTCTACATTGGAATATTAGGTTGTGCAATATGGTGGACATGTTTCTAATGTCTATGCACTATTCAAATCAAAATATCTTATGTTGGTTTTCTCTATTAGTGGATTTATGTTGTTCTAAGTGTGATATTATTGTCTGTGTTGGTCTCTATCAAACCCAACTAATTTTTATGAATTAATTTATAAATTATTGGTTTGTATATGCTTTGTAGGAAGATTTTATAGATTGAAATAGTTATTTACATGGTGTTTTTTGCTTCATGTGGCATCATGCGCATTGGAGAGATCTTTTGGGTCTAGTAGCTAGTGTGCTTTAATGTTTTTCTACACATTTATTTAGGGTCTAACCTTAACGGTGATTGTGGTGCTTGCACTCTGACAAGTTGACTTATGGAAAAAAAATTATGACATATATTGGTTCCCTTCATCTCCTGATATGGACCACAATAAATATGTGTTCTCATGGTAGCTTACTTTGTGCAAATATTGCTTATTTTCTTGTGGTTGACCTTATTAAGTTTCTGGTGATCAAGCTAGTATATGTGTGTGTGTGTGTGTGTGTGTGTGTGTGTAGAAGGGTGAATTTGGTATAGAATTGATGTAAATTGTTTCCATATTAAATGTGAAATTAAATTAATTAAACTTTAAGAGAGAAGAGGTGAAAGAGTTTAAGTTCAACAAAGCTATTGTAGTGTTTCATCAGGAGATCCTATATCTTTTCCTTTGATCATTTTTTTGGTACCTACTAGAAGATTGTGTTCTCTTTTGGTATCTTGTGAAAATATATATCTTTCCCTAAGGAAGTGCACTTTAGTATGCAACTATTTCATCAGGGAGCAATGTGCTTCCGTGGAAGTGAGCCTAAAATACATATTATCATCAATTATTCATATTGTGAGTAGATTATCACTGTGACTTTTCAAGTATTGAGTTTTCATGTAAATTTTGTGTTGATTTTTGTGTGTGTGTGTGTGTGTGTGTGTGTGTGTGTTTATTGAAATATATTTTTGTGTACTATGAAAGGGGTTCACTTAAAATCCCTAGTTTTCCCCAAATCATAAGACACAATATAATACGAAACCACATCAAGAAACATATTATCAACACCACTTGACAAGAAGAGTTTTAATGCAATATCTCTAGTTTCTGGGTTTATAGTCCTTTGTTTCTTAGAATTGAGAAGGTAATAGAAAAATAATTAATCAAGATAGGAAATTAATTAATGAACTATAAAATTATTTTGGAAGAATATTAAAGAGGATTTGAGTGCACTTGGAATCAAAATGGGAGATATGAAGACACAAATATGAATTCCTGAATGATGAAATCTTGAAACACTTGTAACTGAAAATCTAAGATCCTAAGTATGATACCTATCTAAAAACTCAATTTTAACTAATTCTAGTGGGAACAAAATATTTTAAATGTTCTGTTCCCAATACTTATAGCCAGGACAAATTGCAGAGTAGTTTCCTTAGGGCAGAGAGTGGATAAAACTTTCAACAGTCAATTTTAGGGTCTTCTATACCTACAAATTTGAAAAGTGTGTGTGCGGGTGGCTATAGAGGGGTTTGCCTTGGTTAACCCCCCCCCCCCCACTTTGGNCCTTGGTTACCCCCCCCCCCCCCACTTTGGTGATTCTCAACTTTTGACCGTCATGTTAGCACACTGCAATGAGAGGGATAAGAAATCAAATCCCTCTCTAGAAAGAATGATAGAAATCACTCACAAGGTTCTTACTGATCGAGTCACAATCACACTGAGAGATCTGTGAAGATATATGTGAATAACACAAGGAGGACTTTTTTGGTTTTTCAAGAAAGAACTAAAAATTTTGAAGTCACTTTTTTTTGGATTTTCTGAATATATAAAATTGAAGCATGCATGAAATGGAAAATCTAACAATTTGATTTTCATGCTAACAACTATTCTAAATATCATATTATAACCAATTGAAATATATTGAAGGCTATCTAGAGATATAAGAAAATTTCTAAAAATTAATTCGTAAGGACATCAGCCACGACAAATCACAACTTGCATAAGATATCATAAAACTTGTTAGAGATTTCTCTTGCAGAATCGTAAGGAAGCATTTATGCTTGACTCTATGATTCCCAACTCTTGATTCAAACAAGAAAAAGTATAATTAACAAGGATTTA
The DNA here is from genome assembly GCA_018584345.1 of Thuja plicata. Lineage (NCBI taxonomy): Eukaryota > Viridiplantae > Streptophyta > Pinopsida > Cupressales > Cupressaceae > Thuja > Thuja plicata. Next base: position 5,997,987 of record MU225495.1, on the reverse strand, counting down.
ATCCTTGTTCACTTTGAGCTCCACAGACTCTGGCAGGTGTACCTCTCATGACTTACTATTTCTCAATAAATTAGATAATGGATTAGTTTCTCACAATTATTTTCTAATGCCTTTTACTGCAACTGTTGATAAAAATTCCTGCAAATGCTAACAACTAATCTTATGTAGAGCTTTACAAGCCAAACAATGCACTTGACAAGATAAAATACTACTGTGATAAGGATTCTCATCCTTCTTCTCTTCAAGCTTCAAGCTCAAGTAGGTGTACCTAAGGGTTCACTTCTTCAAGTAATTAACAATAATGTCTATTATTTAATATAGATCATAGATATCTATGTTATTCAACAAGAAATAAAATATTATTTAGAATAAAGGATTGATTATGATAACTTCTTAACCAGTACAAACCAGTGCCTAATCCAAGGCAAAGAGTCAAAAGAATATATATTCACAAAAAATTTTTAATGATAACACACTTAGAATCCAAATAAAAAATATCATCTTCTCATTCCCATACCCATGTATCAAATTCTTATGAAAATATTGAACCCTCTAAAACTACCCCTTAAGAATTACCCCTCCCTTGGAAGAAACTTAAGAACAATCTCATAATTTACCTTGTAAATAGTATATTGAAACTTTCCTTACAAAATCAATACACAAGAATTCAAATATAAATACATGAAGACATAAAATATATGAAAAAGGGATCCCACTATATTTTATTAAAATTTCTCTATTTTAAAAATTCACAATGACAAAATTCTAAAACCAGACAAAATTCAAAAAACTGCTTCGCAGTTGTAAATTCACCATCCCTAACAATTACATAAAACTTGCTACTTATAGTATACACTAGCCATCTTGGAATCCTGAAAGAAACAAGATGCAACAAGCTTCAGATGGCTAGGAAAAGTAAAAAGCACTAGAATAAAAAAATAGTAACAATCTTCATTCGGTGGAGGAGAAAAACTTGAGTAGGTTATTTGTAATCATTTTGGATCTTTTACAGTTGGCACCTTTGTCTGTAGAAATTCAAGGTAACTTATGAAAGTTGTTATGAGAGATAGTGACCGTTAATACAGACTAACATACACTATTCTTGGTGATAATTAACCTCCTTGTACTCATTGATCAGGTGCCAAGTGTCATTCACTCTTCATCAATTACCTCCAAGTCGATTGTTGTTTTCTTTTTCTTCTTTGTTTGTGTACTGCTATCCCATAAAGTAACCTCCTCTCCTATGGGCCAGTTGGCGATCTTGATTCCTTGCAATTACTTTAATTGTCTATCCCACTTGACATCAATGATAGCCCTTGTATCTGCAAAAAACTTAAAAAAGTTTGTTTCAGCTTTAAACATTTCATCTAGGGCTCTATTATACTTGTCGATATCCAAAACATTGTCCTATGTCAAGAAGGAATCCTTCTGTGGTAGAAAACTATCAAATTCTCCTCTCCACTCCTCAATAATTTTCACTTCTTCATTCTCTTTTCTGATGGGAGGGGTGAATTTTCTAAAGTTAGGACCAAACATAGCTAGCCTTGATTGTACTTGATTATCCTTCCCTTTGAAAAAGGACAAGAATGTACCAATTTTCTCTATCATTTCTCCTACTTGGCATACTAATTCAGGAAATTATATCTTGTGTGGTTGCAATGCCTCTAGCCTCTCAAATAAAGATCCCTTGCTAGACCATACACTGTAGAGTGTAAAGAGAAGCCAACTCCAACTATTATACCATGTAGTGAAAGTGACCAAATAACAAGCATTCATACCATGATTCTACACTTTAGGTTTTGATATACCAAGGGGGATACCCTTTAATACCTTCAGATAGTCTATGTGGTATTACTCAAGCAGGAATCTCACAAAACTCAACATAACTGGGAGATACTAGATAACTAGATAATAACCCATTGAACATCAACCATGAAATGGAGCATGAGACAAATAGATCACAACAAACTTATAAAAATATAGGACATAATGGATTTTATGTTTGTGCGTATAGAAACATAGCCAATATATAACTATACATGCAACAATATGGAACTTATGAGTCTTTGATCAGTGCTTTATCCATTGGTCCATACTCTAAAACAAATATAATATGTAGAATTCAATTATTATGAGAGATTCCATGCCATAAAGACAACTATCCCAAACCCATACTGCTTATAAATCCTAGTGTATGTCAAGATGAATCTATGTATTAATTAGAGCATCATTTAATTTGATCCTTGATCAAAACTCTAAAACAACTACATAAACATAGATAAACTATATATTAATGAATTATATAATTCATAACTCATAAGACAAAACACCACAGGAGAGATTGGAATCTGGATCTTTGTATTAAGTGTAAAGAATCATACTTCTATATACAAGATGTAATCAGAGATAACCTCTTCAATAATATGCTAAAGACCTTTCAACTTTATTTCTAATCTTGAAACCTATCTAGTACAATTCTTCTATATTCCCTTACCTGAAAACTTTACAAAATGCTTACAATCCTCAATTCTCTAGCCCTTTCTAATGATATTGGGAATCAAATAAAAGAAGAATATTGCAACAACATACGGATCAATTGGATAAAGGACAAAACACGTGACTCATACAAAAGACAAAAAATAAGTGAAATGATAACCACTTTGTTACAAGATTTTTTAAAGATTTTATCTTTTGACCTCCTACTTCCTTGTAACTGCTTCAAACTTGTTCAGAATTTGCCAGTGGAATTTGTTGTCTTGGTTCTCTAATGTAATGATATTTGCATCTGATTTTCTTGTTCAAAATGATGGGACAACCTGTCATTTGTTGTTCATCACACAACATCAATTTCTTCTTGGTTGGCTACATTATATTTGTCCTTCCAAGAGGTGAACACCTCATCACTTGGCCAATGGAAGTTGATGACCTCATATTTTTTACTGCTCAATCCATCCCAACTGGCTTTCATCTACTCAATTTATTGTTTCCATAACCCAAAGTATGATTTGGCCTTTTCAATGGTTTTAATAGTTTGAACAAACAAAAGTGTGTTTTCTAGAGTGATGATGTTGTTAGTCCTTGTTGAAAATTCTTCACCCATCTCATTCATCCACCAGGCTTCCCTTTTTATCTTGTCATTCTTCCTAAATAAATTGGGGAATATCTCATAATGGGTTTTTGAATATTCCATTCTTAATGTCTCTGCCATTTTAAGGGTGATACTTCTCCTTATATCCAAATCACTAAGAATTTTGAGGCACTTGTAAGTGGTAGCTATCACAATGTCCACATTATCTTCTGTCTTAGATAATGAAAAAAAATATTTCAATTCTTCCTTCTTTCCTCTCCATCTTTGCATAATCTGATCCCATTTGTCTTTGTCCCTATTGAAAGAATCCAATATACTCATAATTTTCTTACCATGTAGGTAAATAGAGGCCGGGTCCAGATCATCAACAAAATGCATAAGTGTTTTCTTATCTTGTCCTCATATCTTTTTTGCACCCATGTTTGTGCCTCCTGGAACTTTATACTTTCTTTATCCCACATTTTTCTCACCCCTTCTAATCTAGTCCTTTTAGCTACTATTTTACCCTTTTCAAATTTTAGATCTGCCTCTGTAGTATGGCCAACTAGTATGGGGAAGGAGGAAATTGTATAATTGGGATATAGGAAGAGGGCTGAGTGGGTCTTGTGCTATCACCCTCTATGGAGAAGTTTGGATTGACTGTTTTCCTTCTAATCTGGCGATTCTTTTATCCTTCTCCAAGGATTTCATCCTTTCATCATTATAAGCCTTTAGGATTGTTTCTAGCTTGTTTATGTTAGCACTTTTTCTTGTATAATCAATATATAGAAATAAATGCTTGACTCTTTGTTTCCAAATTTAGATTCATATAGGGAAAAGGCTAATTAACAAGGATAAAACCCTTCTACACTTTGGGCTCCATAAACCTAGGTAGGTGTACCTTCAATAGACTATTGATTTTAAGCAGATCTGACAGTGGATCAAGCATTCATGATCCTTCTTCTTTTTAGGCCACTTAGCTTAGGAAGGATAACATATTGATTCTCTCTTCAAGGAATCACTATGATGAATTGTATTCAAGATAATTATCTAAACATGTATAACAAAAAGTAAAGATTGATTAATATTTGATTTGATTTGATGATAACAACTACTCTTCAGAACCTTTTAGATAGAATGCCTTACAGACTATCCTTTCACTCCCAAACCCATGTATCAGATTCCTGCATAAATCCCTAACCCTCTGGAACTATTTGCAATATTTAAACCCTCCTTGAAAGCAACTCACAAATAACAACAAAGATACCTTATAACTGGTACATTTAAAATGCCTTACAAATTAAACATACAAGAACTGAATGTATATGCAAAAAGACATCAATGATATGAGACTGGAAATTCCATTGTATTTTATTATTAATCCTTTGATTTTAATACATTTCAACTTCACTAAAAACTTGAAACTTAGACATAATTCAAAATTCTACCTCACAATTTTGATTTTACCATCCTTTACAATATATTACATCTTGCTATTTATAGTGAGCATTAGTCATCTTGGAATCCTTAAAGATCAAGGATGCAACAAGCTTTAGATGACTAAGCTAATCCTAAGGAAATTAAAGACAAAACATTCAGTTGACCCTTCTGGCAGTGGAAAGAAAAAATCTGTTGATAACTGAATTAGATCTTCAATCTTCATCCGGTTGGCACCTTTGTCTGTTGATATTCAGAATAACTCCATATAGTTGTAACAAGACCTAGTGACTGCCATTCCAAGCTAGCCTACACTATTCTTTGAAGTAGTCATTCTCCCTGTGCTCAGATATTAGGTGTGAGGTGTCCTCTTTATTCTTCATCTATGAGATCAATGTCGTATGCAGCAACTTTCTTCTTCTTTTGCTTTTTCATTGTGTCCCATGCTGCCACATCATCTTCAATGGGCCAATTAAAGCTCTTGATAATTTAAATTTTTTCTTTCTGCATGTTCCATCGAGCATCTATTATACTCTTGACATCTGATAAGAATTTATTGATGTCAGTCTTAGCCTTAAAGGCTTCATCCAAAATTTTGTTGTAACATTCCATGTCCAATTCAAAGCTGTTAGAAATAAATGCCTCTATCTTAGTCAGTTTGTTATCAAACTCAGCATTCCATTCCTCCAAGGCTTTGATTTTATCATCATCTCCTTTTATTGGAGGAATAAACCTGTTGAAGTCTTATCCAAAAAGGCTCATCCTGGCCTCAATCTAATTTAAATTTCCTTTGAAGAAAGACAAAGTTGCATTTATTTTCTCAATTTCATCACCCACTTCCAAAACTATCTCTGGAATATCACTCCTGTGTGGTTGTAGAAATACCAACCTTTCAAAAAGTTGAGTCTTGCTAGACCATGTTCCAAAGTAGGGGTTCAAAATTGAGATGAAACTCGTCACCTCTGCATGAAGAATGGGAAGCTTATTATATGCATTTAGGATCAAATTAGTCTTGTCCTTTAATATGTCAATTCTATGTTGAAAAATACTCATCAATGATCCAAGGACAACCTCATTGTTCTCTATGATCGGCTCCTCTATTTTAGCATTATCCCCTGTTATCTCTATTTGGACCTCTTCATGGGCAACCTCCTTAGGTGATGCTGGGATAACCTCAGGTTTTTCGATCAGCTTCTTTTTTGGATCTCTAATTATATTATCAAAAGCATGGATCTTAATAAGACATAGCTCCCTATCCTTGGCAAGAGCATTGGTCTCTTCTATCAATGAGTTCTACCTCTGTGATATTTTCTCAATTTTTGCCACATTCAATTCGGCAAAATGTGACAATACTTGTGATATTTCCAAATCATTGGTATTGTTTATAGACCATACCATTTGGTTACCCACCATGTTCTCCTAAATTTTTAGTAGGGCTAGCTTCCAATCCTTAGGATCTAGGTTCCACATTGGAATAGCTTGGGACTTTGGGTCAAACCCAAATCCTTTGATCAACTCTCCAACCTGGACTTCTGATGAATAATTTAAATCTGGTTGTCTCCTTATTTGATCAATAATAAATGCTGAGGCTAAGTCCCAGCCCTCAACAAGTAAAATTCCACTAGAGTTAACTAGTTTCCTTGCCTCCTCTAGAGATATTTCCTCTTTTTAGGATCATAATCCTATATAGCTTGTAAGGATTCTACTATTAATAACTCTCCTCCATCCAATTGAGTTTTTTTCCAACTTATTTCTACTTATTCCATCTCTGGAAGTCCTTAAATTCCTTGGTTTTAATAAAATTATCATCATCTAAGAACTATTTTTGATGAATCAATCTTTCATCTACGCATGTTCTAAGAGGAAACTCAATATTATCATCTTCCTCTTGTTGCAACTTCTTTCCTTTTCTGATCTCCTTCCTTAACAGAAGATCATATGGCTTATTGCCAAGAATAAGAGCACTGACCATATCTTTTTTCTTCTCTTTTCTGAAACATACCATTTCCTAGGAAGGCTCTCCAAGTTCTACTCTTTGTTTCTTGAGAGGAGGCTCATTGGTAACCATAGTTTCAGGGACCTCTGTTAGGTCAACAATATGCTCATCTCTAACTTTTTATTCTTCATCTTCCTAATTCACTAGAAGGCCAATGGGCAAGGGGTAACCTTCATCATTTTCATCATACTCTAAGTCAGAGTGCTCTGCTTGACCCTTCTCTGGAATAATTAGTGCATCTTCAAATTGATTGTACAGGAGAGTGTGAGATTCAATCATGGATTATATTCCCTTCGAATAAACTAGATCAGGGAAAAATCCTCCAAAAGACAATCCCTTCCTCTTTACCTACCTCTCCAGGTCCAATAATTCTTTGATTTTTTCTTCTCTTTGGACCACTTCCTCGTCTTTGAGAATATTCCTTATGGCATCTTCTTCTATGCACTCCTCATTCTCATAAGTGTAATGAATAGTTGGGGTTAAGAGCTTCTTGGCACTTGAAATGAAACCCTATGTATCAATATACCTATATAAGGAAAGACCCATCCTAAAATGGCTTAGCCAATTATGTACTAAATCCATGGCTCTCTTACCAATGGTAAATTGATATACTTTAAACTATCTAGGGGTGAAAGTCCCTTTCCTGAGAGGAGCCAGATGCTCCTTATCTATTAACATCAGCTGCCAAATGAATTCCATTACTACAATTCTGGTAGGGACATGAAATGGGAGTATGTGTTGTGAATGTGTACATCCATACACTATAATCACAGTGAAATTCTTCTCCAAGAAGAAATCTCCCCAGTTATGACCTCCTGTCCACTTATCAATGTACTCACAAGGCCTCAATAATTGTAGTGCCTTGGCTGGAAACCTCATTTTATTCACCCCTATACACAGCAACAATGGATAAACTATCCAATTCTCAAATGCACAGAAGTCACAATCCCTATCAATGAAATTCCAGATTCTTATCCAAAACTGAATAAATTTGGGCTGACCTTGGTGAACCCTTTGTGGCCTTAAATTATTCAAATCCATAACCGGGTAGTTATAATACATTATCAAATGTATTGGGATAGAATAATGTAAAAACTTAGGATCCTTTTCCTTTTTCTAGATAGCCATAAATCCCTCATGCATTCTATCAATTATATATTGAATATAATCATAGGAGGTTTGTGCATGGACATCCTGCAAGTCTAGGGTTATCATGAGAACATCTACAGTGATCCTTTCTAAACCCCTGTCCCTTCCTAGAACTCTACAGAGTGCAAAAGCTATATATTTAATATAGTAGTTCAAGTCTTTATAACCTTAAGGAGCAAGTCCTGGCATAGGGGAAACATAATTCTTGACTTGCCTAGGGATGTGTCTCTATACTAGACCTTTTACAATCCCAGACTATTTCTCATATATAGCTTCCTATTTTTTCAAGTCAATCTCGGTTGCCATAGGGTGGTAGAGATTGAAGGCCTTCATAAAGGAGTTTATGTTTAAGGTCGGTAATACAGTGTCATCACTCCTCTTTATTTTTTTAGTGAGTGCATCCTATTTATTTTCTAAAGCTAAGAAAAGGTCTATATCTAAGAATACGTCCGACATAATCAACCTGGCTAACCCACAGGTCCAAGGATTTGATATAGGCACAACTTCATCAATTTTTTTATAAAAGTAATTAAAAAGAGAATAACTTGATGAACCTCGAGTTCTGGCATCTCGGATATTGGCTAGGTCATCAATCAGGATATCATCCTTTGACTTCTTATTTTGTGTCGATCCTAGCAATAATTGCATAAATTCATCTAAGAAATTTCTCTTTCCCTTGGCCTCCTCATCCATTTCTTCACTTATCCCACTAGTGGAGGCTACATTGAGTGCTCTTCTCATCTTCACTGTTTGCTTTTATCACACTTTTCTAAGTGATATTGAAACAAATGTATCACTGGAAACCCTCACTCCAGAGCTTCAATGCACTGAAAACAATATAAGCTCTGAAAATCAACCTCGTTCCCCTAAATTATGAATTGGAAGTCTGGATTGCTTAACCTTTCAAAAGCTGGCAATTCTCTATTTTTGCAAGCACTAATAACTTAGCAATTTCTTTGCTCTTAAACTCTAAAAGCAATGTAAATGAGAATGATGCACTGTATTCTCTATTTATCATAAAGAATGATCACAATACGTAGCTCATAATTTGGTAATCCCATCACTTATACCTTCAAATTAGCATACTATGACATCAATGCTTTCTCCTAGCCGTAGCCTCTGATTATGACAGAAAATCAAATTCAAATGAGTGCAAAGTTGATGAAAATCCTCAATAAATATGAAAAGAGGTTAATTCTATTCTGATTGGATAATTCTCATACACCTCAGCTACATTTCCAAGCTGTCATAACTTCTCTGAATTCTCATTGGTTGATGACTTTTTGAAATTGGTGCATCAGCAACTGTATTCACTTTTACCATGGCTTAAATTTCACTTTTCCCACTTAGCAACCTCACGACTACCACTTATCTCCATGTAATTGGGAAAAAACCTTAACTATGCTTCCTTTCCAAGACTTGGCAACAATAAGTACTACTAACTTTAGTTCAACCTTTAATTACCTTTTGGCAACCTCGCGACTGTGAAAAGCTAAGATGTTGAAATAGTTTCTTTACCTCGGGTTTACTCTGAGACCACACGAACACCGTTGATTTCCTTTTCATTGGATGCTTTTTGAAAAGTCTTGTAATCTTTTGATATAATCATAAATCATTCTGAGACCTTGCGACATAATCTTTGTCTCTTGATCATTGAATAATATTCACTTTATCAAAATTTATCAAGAGACTTCCCGACTATCATTGATATTTCTAAACTTAGCATTTGATAGCCAATATTAAGTCTCATAGTAATTATATCAAACCCTAATATATCTTGAGACCTGATGACTAAAATATAATATAACCTTTATTTCTTTCAGTCTCTTAGTCACTGGAAGAAAATACGCTTGGCCATCTTATTCAGAGACTACCCTACAACTATTGATCTTCATTCTGACAGCATCCAAGGGCTCCCACTAAGTCTCTGAAGACTTCATGCAAACCCTAAATCATCCTAAGACCTAGCAACAACACCCTTTGTCTTTATAATATTTAGTCACATGTCTCAATGTCATTCCTAGTCTCTTGATCAGTGAATAACAGCTAACTTTTCAAATGCTTCAAGAGACTTTGCGCCATCCATTGGATCTTACTTTAATCGGATGGCTATCTCCAAGCCTCATAATATTTTCCTTAACTCATCTTACATTTTGAGACTTGGTGACAATACTGCTTTTGAAACTGACTTTCAACCATAGTTCATTTAGAGATTATGTGCCTGATGAAAATCAATGTCGCTGAATGATTTTTAAACCACAGAGTTTATTATGAGACCTCGCAACTATCATCGGATTAAACTTTTGATCAATGGTTGTCCCTAGATCTTGTGATTCATAACTTAACTCACTTTTCATCAGGAGATAAAGTGACCAAAGGGAGAATTTAACCATTCACTTATCTTATCAACCATAGATTAAATCTGGAGATGACGCAAATGAGTAATCTCAAAGTCACCACAAAAATTTGCTAACCCCTATTAAATCTGTAGACAACCTGAATGAACACTGGATCAACTTTGTATTGGATAGCTAAGATGACATCTCCCCATTTCGCTGACCTTTGACTTTCTCATCCAGAGAGTTGGTGACTGAAGAGAATTGTTCTTAAACTACATCCGGGCCCATCAATAATAACACATGGAATTCTGGTGTGACCTAACCATGAAATAGCCCTTTCTTAACTTTGGTTTATATCTAGAGATCAGGTGACTAAGGGATCTCATTGTCGGGAGATAATTTGTTAACCTTGGATTATATCTGGAGACTTCTTGACTACCGCAAGATCTTGATCTAAGTCAATGGTTTGCACCAAGTCTCGTGGTCTTTCACTTAACTCACATCTTATTATGAGGCTTGGCGACAACAAATAAACTCTTAAGCTATTTTATTAACATATAACTGTGGGTTACATTTGGAGACAATGGACTAAGCTTTTAGAATAGTCCCAAAGGATAACTAAGTGGGGGGAGGGGGGGGTTGAATCAGTTATCCATAAATTTAATTATTTTTCTTCTTTAACTTCATAATATAAAAAAGTAAATGCTTAATCAAATAACACAGTACACAACACACAATTTGATTACAGGGAAACCAAATGGTAAAAACCCCAGTGGGAATTAGCACCCACAATGAACTATACTTGTTTATAGTAATCCCTGTTAGAAGATATTTCAACCCTATTATGAGTTGTACTTTACAATGCAATAAGTATAGTGACCTAGTTAAGGGTCAGACCCTATTAGGAGTGTTTTATAAATAACCATGTTAGGGGTGGTGGACTCACTGTCCAAAAGCTCACTGCTTAATGGTGAAGGCTGCAATCTTCTGTATAACAAATATGCACTATATCTGATGATGAATAGTAGAGTAGACCTACTATCTTGATCAGTTCCAATGTATTACAATCTTTCACTTCTTCACATAGACTCTTGATGAATGAACCAACCCTGATAATCTACTATGTACATCTTTCTTCTCTTTTCGTATCATTCACACTTAGCATATCACATTTGACTTGCTATAAGTATCTTCCTCAAAGTTCGAGATCATTGGACCTATGAGAAAACTCTTCATAACCTCTTTGTTGGCTCTACTAAGCACGCAAGCATTATTACAATCATGTAACTATAAACAGAATAGACGTGACACTTCACTAAGTCGGCCTCACCAAATTAACTCTAACTTTGCAATCTTCTTGAAACACATTTGGCACCTTTAGATGAATATCATCAACTCATAATTAATCATGAATATACACATGCATATCCTAAAGATAGGCGCAACTCAAGAAACACGTTACATACATTGGCTTTGAACAGATACTCTTCCAGAACTGTAACTGCCAATAACAGAATTACACAACTTGACTAAAACATCATATCTGGATCTATGTGTATGAACATAACATAATAAAAATGTCAATAACATGTATCTAATCACACAAGTATTCATGTCATCATTCTGATAAGTACATACAGAATTACTACTGTGTATTATATGTTGTCATCAATGACAAACATACAATCAATCAACTACTCAGAATCAAATCTCCAACAATCTCCCCCTTTGACATTGATGGAAACATATGATACCAAAAACATCCTCTATTCATGGTTTCCTCTTTCTTTTACAATCTTCTCAATATCCTCATCAAAGATTTCTCTAAACTACTATAGTTCCTCTGACTATGTTTTTGTTCCATGTATATACTCCCCCAAAGTATATGCTCCCCATTAGTACATACTCCCCCTTACTATATACTCCCCCTTTGACATCAATGGCAAAGGGCACCATAAATCTTTAGGCATAGGTACTACTCTAGAAGTAGAGTAGTCGACCATTCATCAGTCACTTGATGACTAATGTATCTTGCTGCTTCTTCTAAATAGACTTGAGAGAGGGAATCACTCCCAAATTTTCCCTGAGATACTCAAAAGTATCCTTTGATAAGGGCTTTGTGAAAATATCTACCAACTGTTCTTTGGTGCTCACATAGTCCAATTTTACTTCTTTGTCTGCAACCTTTTCTCTTAAGAAATGGTACTTGATCTCTATGTGTTTTGTCTTTGCGTGCATCACAAGGTTCTTAGACATGTTGATAGTGCTAGTATTATCATAGTGAATAAAAATAGGATAATCAACCTGAATTCCAAAGTCTTTAACCATCTTCTTGATCCAAACCATGGTTGAACAATTTAGTGTTGCTGCAACATATTTAGCTTCTGTTGTTGACTAAGAAATATAGTTCTACTTCTTGCTTATCCAAGAAACCAACCTATCTCCAATAAATATTGCTCCTCCTAAATTATTTTTCCTATCATCAATATATCCTGCCCAATTTGCATCTGTATACACATGAAGTTTTACATTCTCTAATTTAGGATACCATAAACCATAGTCTATAGTTCTCTTAAGATATCTGAATATCCTCTTGATTTCCATTAGGTGATTATGCTTGGGTTCAGTTGCAAATCTTCCAACAATGCCAACTGCATTAGATATGTCAGGTCTATATTGAGTTAAATAAATGAGTTTACCAGTCATAGATTTATACAATGTCTTACCAACTGCTGTGGAATCGTCATCTTTTGAAAGCTTGCTTCCTGGTATCATGGGAGTGCATACTGACTTACAGTCTTCCATCTGGAAGGTCTTCAGTATTTCTTTCACATATTTTGATGAATTAATGAATATACCTTTATCTGTTTGCTTTACATTCAGTCCCAAAAAGTATTTTATAGGACCAATCATACTCATTTTGAATTCATTCTACATTTGTTTTTCAAATGCTATACTGAGCTTGTCATTACCTCCAAAGATAATTTCATCAACAAATATGGCAACTAATAATAATCCATCAGGTGTTTCTCTTGTGAATAGGTTATAGTCTGCTACTCCTTTCTTGAATCCAATCTTGGTAAGATAACCATCAAGTCTCTCATACCAAGCTCTTGGGGCTTGTTTAAGACCACAGAGTGCTTTCTTTAATTTTCCTACCATGTATGGTTCATCTGAAATATTAAATCCTTTAGGTTGTTCTATGTAGACTTCTTCATTCAAGTCACCATTCAGAAAAGTTGATTTTACATCCATTTGATAAACTTTGAAGTCTTTAAATATTGCATATGCAAAAAACAATTTAATGGCTTCCAGTCTGCTCATAGGGGCAAATGTATCAATGTAGTCTATTTCTTCTCTCTACGCATATCCTTTACATACCAATATTTCTTTGTTTCTTACTACTATACCATCTTCATTCATCTTGTTTCTAAATACCCACTTTGTTCCAATCACATTTTTGTCACTGGGTCTAGGAACCAGTTCCCATGTATCATTTTTAATTATCTGATCTAATTCTTCTTTCATTGCATTCTTCTGATCAGAATCATTGCAAGCATCTTCAACACTTAAAGGTTCAATCTGTGAAAGTAAACATACCTCTTCATCCATTGCTAGACTTTTCTCTTTTGATCTGGTCAAAACACTGCTGCTCTGATCTCCAATGATATCATCTTTAGAGTGGTATCTAGATGTGAATTTTAGAACCTTAAGTGTGTCTTCTACTTCTATAATCTATGATTCTTCTCTGCTTGATTCAGCGTCATTACATGAGACATCAATGCAATCAAAAATTTCTTCAATAATAGTATCTTTGCTGCTAGGTATGGATTCATCTTCAATCATAGGTGCATATTCATAGTACCTCTCTTGAACCATAAAATTTTCATCAATCTTAACATGTGTGCTTTCAATTATCTTTTTTAATCTCAGATTGAAACATCTATATTCTTTTCTTTTAGTAGAGTAACCAAGGAAAATACCTTCGTCACTTCTGGCATCAAACTTACCAACACCATCATCTCTCTTGATGTAGCACTTGCTGCCAAAGATTTTGAAATTTTTTATCGTAGGTACATTACCAAACCAAAGTTCATAGTGTGTCTTATCTGCACCTAGTCTCAATTGTGTTTTGTTGATAGTATACACTATTGTATTCACTGTATCCCTCCAGTAGGTGTGCGCAAATTTTCCTTCAATCATCATAGTGAGAGCTGTATCAAGTATAATCCTATTCCTCCTTTCTGCTATCCCATTTTACTAAGGGGTTTTGGGTGCACTCAACTGTCTTTTAATTCCATGTTCTTCACAATAGTCATAAAACTGATCAGAGGTGAATTATCCTCCTCTATCTAATCTCAGACATTTCAGTTTTAATCCAGATTCATTCTCAACCTTAGCTTTGAATATTTTAAACTTCTCAAAGGATTCAGACTTCTCTTTTAAGAGTGCAACCCACATCATCCTAGAATAGTCATCAACAAACAAAATGAAATGCCTTTCTCCATAGTATGATCTTGTTTGGGTAGGACCACACAAATCCGTATGCACTAGGTCCAATTTGTTTTCAGTTGAGTTCTGCTTGCTTCTGAAGGAACTCCTTACATGCTTACCCATAACACATTCCCTGCATATTGTGTCAACTAGTTTTTTAATACTTGGGAGGTCTCTAACTGCCTTGACATTACTTATCTTTACTATGTTATCAAAATTGATATGACATAGTCTCTTGTGCCATAGCCAATTGCCATCTACTTTTGCAACGAAACAACTAACATCTGAATTGAGCTGAAAAACATTACCTTTTATTTTAGAGCCTGATGCAATCATGTCTCCATCCTTGTTGTTAATGATTCACTTGTTGTCTTTGAACTCCAAATGATAACCTTTGTCAAGTAGTTGTCCAACACTCAACAAGTTATGATGTAATCCATCAACATATAGAACATCATCTATCTTGTTCTTTCCATCCAAAGTGATAGAACCTCTGCCTATGATAGGTTTAGGAGTGTTATATCCAAATCTAACCATACCACCTTTTTATTTTTCTAAATGAACAAATCTGTCTTTGTCACCTATCATATGATGGGAGCATCCACTATCAATGATCCAATCAGTTCCGATGTCTCTTTGGAAATTAAGGCTAACTCTTGTTCTTCATTTTCATCTGCAATGTCCATTTCCTCAAGCAACCTTTCCATGTCTCTAAGGTCAATGAATCCAATTTCATCTTCTCCTGAATCTTCATCAGTTACACCTTCTTCAGCATGATAACATTCCTTCTTATATTTGGGTTTGTAATCAGATCTGAACTTCTTGACTCTTGTGG
>MU225495.1:5970158-5981846 GCA_018584345.1 Thuja plicata | reverse complement strand
AAACTTAGGGCTTTCTTTTCTGAAGTAAGACATTTGATCTACCTTAAGCTATTAGGCTTCTTCTCCAAGGCACTTGGCTCTGATACCAATTGTTAGAATAGTCCCAAAGGATAACTAAGAGGGGGGGTGAATCAGTTATCCATAACTTTAATTCTTTTTCTTCTTTAACTTCAGAATATAACAAAGTAAATGTTTAATCAGATAACACAGTACACAACACACAATTTGATTATGGGGAAACCAAATGCTAAAAACCCCGGTGGGAATTAGCACCCACAATGAACTATACTTGTTTATAGTAATCCCTGTTAGAAGATATTTCAACCTTGTTAGGATTTTTACTTTACAATGCAATAAGTATAGTGACCTGGTTAAGGGTCGGACCCTGTTAGGAGTCTTTTATAAATAACCTTGTTAGGGGTGGTGGACTCACTATCCAAAATCTCACTACTTAATGGTGAAGGTTGCAACCTTCTGTATAACAGATATGCACTATATCTGATGATGAACTATAGATTAGATCTACTATCTTGATTAGTTCCAGTGGATTATAATCTTTCACTTCTTCTTCACATGGACTCTTGATGAATGAACCAACTCTGATAATCTGCTCTGTACATCTTTCTTCTCTTTTCGTATCATTCACACTTAGCATGTCACATTTGACTTGCTATCAGTATCTTCCTCAAAGTATGAGATCATGGGACCTATGAGACAACTCTTCATAACATCTTTTTTGGCTCTAGTAAGAATGCAAGCATTATTACAACCACACAAGTATAAATTGAATAGACGCGATGCTTCACTAAGTCAGCCTCACCAAATTAACTCTAACTTTGCAATCCCCTTGAAACACATTTGGTGCCTTTAGATGAATATCATCAACTCATAATTAATCATGAATATACACACACATATCCTGAAGATAGGCGCAACTCAAGAAACACGTTACATACGTTGGCTCTAAATAGATACTCTTCCAGAACTGTAACTACCAATAAAAGAATTACACAACTTGACTAAAACATCATATCTAGATCTGCATGTATGAACATAACATAATAAACATGTCAACAACATGTATCTAACCATGCAAGTCTTCATGTCATCATTCTGATAAGTACATATAGAATTACTACTGTGTATTATATGTTTTCATCAATGACAAACATATAATCAATCAACTGCTCAGAATCAAATCTCCAACATGAGCAAGCTCAAAGTCATGAGATAAAATCATTAACTCTAATCTCATTAAGTGATAACCCAACAACTGTTGATCTTTCTGTCAGATGGATGGTCTACACTAAGTCTCTTAACCATTTAAGCATATTCCTTTTCATTTAGAGATAGTGTGACAAAGGAAACTCGCTGAGTCTTGTAACCATAAGGAATATTCTCTTTCTTTCATGAGACTAAGTGACTATGATATAAGCACATGCATATTCTGAGGTTTTAAGTGCCAAAAAGTAACTTCAAAATAGAACCCATTTAAGCACTTTGGGGATTTTTCACATTTTCGCGTAGAGATGACCTAAGGACCTAGGGTTTTCAGCATTTCCAACTGGGTCAAGGGATAGAAAAATATTTGCAGAGGTATAAGGAAAAATTCAACCATGATTTGAAACCCTTGGATCACAGGAATGATGGGAGACTTAAAAAATTTTACAAGGCAGACTCAAAACAAGAAATATTACCAACAGGTTCTTTGGCTTTGCATTTCTTCCTCTTACTTCTCTGCTACCTTTAGACCAAATTTTATAGACTCCAATGTTATTCCTAATGCCTCTACCGTAGTAGTTTCTGCAACTCTTCTTACTAGTAGACTGCGTGCCTGCTCAACCTGGGTATCTTCATTAATATGCTTGTGTTCCATCCTCTTTAGCGACCACATTACTAATGTTGCAAGGTCTTCACTAAACTTGACTCCTTTAGATGCCTATTGAGCCTCTACTTTAGTGGCATGTATGGCTCTTTTCTCTTTTCTAATATCATCAAACACTATGGCATCAACTATGTCCCATTCTGGCATGATAAGTACTCCCTCTTTCGTGACTAACTCTCTATCTTCTTCAGGAGTTATCTTGTTAAACTTGTCCATCATTTCTACTTTCACCTCATTTTCAATTTCATCCTTGTTTCTATCAGGCTGGTCCTTTTTTCTTTGTTGAAAATTTTCTTTGAACTCATTAATATGAATTCTCCATAAAAACTGAACAAATGCTCTAGCCTTCACAAATTTATCATCTGACAGAAACTCATCACTGACTTGTTTTTTTATAGGATCTAGTTCCTTGCTAGCAAATTCAGCAATAGTCCAATCTATCTATGTATGTTTAAGAGCCTCTAGCATCTCTTCTTGCATCTCCCATCTGCAGTAATTGTTTAGCAGTTGCTTGTTTATCCATGTGTAAGGGGGATTGGGAAGGGGAATATAAGTTCTCCAATTGTTTTCCCTCTTCCTCTATTATTTTCCTCTTTGGGAATGAAATTAATTCAGATTCTAAATTCATGTCTCTCTTCCCTTTTGAGTTAGAAACCTCTTTATCATGTACTTGTGTTTCTGAGTGGCCCCTATAGGATGTTTCACCCTTCTGCATTATCATACTGTAACCTTTCTTTTGGTGTAGCACATACCTCCTAGGTGGAACAATCCTACCATGTGTGGACTTTCTCAGGGTGGACTTAGCCCTCTCTAGCTCTTCTTTTATCACTGTCTCTTTCATTTGATTCAATGTTTGCATGAAATCCTCAAATAAAGACATCAATGAATCAATCTTCTTATTCCAAGGATGGAACTCCTTCAAAGGATCATATCCTTTATCAAAATATTGCACAAAGTCCAAGGTCTTCTTATAGACCAGCCACTTTTCTTTCTTAATTTATTTCTCTTGTAAATTGAAATCATTTATGATGATGTCCTCGAGAAATTTTAATTGATGATCCAATACTAAACACTTTGTTCTTTTCCTAAACATATCACTATTGAATCCTTCAGTGTCAGCACATCTTATCATGAATGTTGTCATATGATAAGGTTCAAGGTATTTATGTAGATGTTTCCATCACCCTTTGGTGATAAAAAATTGGTGCACAATTGTAATAGTAGGGAAGATGGTTCCTTTCCCTTTTCCTATCAATGCCTCCTCTTGTAGCCCACCAATTTGTCTAATTATTTCTGCAATGCCTACTTTAAGAGGGACCTAATATGGGAGTATATTTGGAACTCCTCTGAAACCATAAACTCTAAAGACTATTGAAATAGGGTATAAAATGATATCACCCCAATTGTGTATTAGCTCAATAGTGTGAGAAAATTCCTTTGGTCTTAAAAGATTCAATAAACCTCTGGGGATTCTAGGATTGTCTGTGAATAATAAGGCTCTGAGCCTGGAAGAAAAATACATGTCAAAGGTGATGAAACTGGCCTCTTTCCTATCCCATGAAAAATCTACACTCCACACTTGGACAGACATCTCTTCATCATCTTTGAACCTCATTAGATCCATCTCTTTTTCAAAATAATTCAACATTGTTGAACAGAATCATATGCATTAACATGGAATACTAGCCAAACGGCCTGGCTACCTTTGCATCTTTTATACCTATCAAACCCTAATGAATCAATTCAGAAATATAAGTGGAAAAATAAAAAATAATAGCCAAATTTGGATGAAGAATTTGGACCATCATGAACATATAGTGAGTGGCCATCTCTTTCTCTTAATCCTCTCCAAAAATATGACTCGGGGCACTGTACATACCTCTAGCCATTGGATTGAAATAATCCAATTTGAATGGTTCTGGTGTATTAGGGCCTACCACAACCAAGTATCCTATCTTGTTAAAGAATTCCTTCAAGGGCCCACTCTGAGGTAATTTATTTTTTCCCTATATATTTCCTTGAATTGATCAAAATCAATATTCTCCATTTGAATAGAGGTATCATTTAATTGGAACACCTACGTTAGTTCCTTGGCTATGATGCTCACTAATACATTGCCATTTATGTCCCTCACAACCCTGGAAATACTGTCATACTTCTTTGCAATTTAGCTTAATAAATCTATATCCATGAAGACCCCAGGGACTACTTACTTTCCCACATCAAACTGCCAGATGTTACTATTTGGGGAAAACGCATTCCTCGTGCTAAAAGCTACTTTAAATAATCCCAAACCAGGCATGCTAAGTTTGGCATCTCTTTCCCATCTTCACCTATCATACAAACCCTCCCCAATTTTCAAATGAGAATATCTTTGCACTAATTCTTTGAATTTAGTAGTGTCATTTGTTGACCTATTTAGTTGCTGTAAGAAATCCTCACATACAATTCTCTCCTGATAATCGGTTTTGCCTTAAATTTCTCTTCTGGGTGCCATTCTTAATTTAGGGTTTTAGAACAAAATGTAACATCTTTGTATGCAAAAAAATTCTACTTTCTTCACAACACCAAAACCCTACTACCATTTCAATTCACAATGTTCAGAAATGTAGTCTCAGAAAAACTTACCTGTTCTATAAAAGTTGGAAAATAGACAAACACCACAATTCAGCTCTACTCCAATCACTTCATGAATTATGGATTTCAAAACTCGACAAGACAATATTATACATATTCTCAACTATACTTAGCATTTAATTACCACTGAGACAACCACATGCTTCACCATTACTTTTGCCTCATTTGAATCTTCGTGGCCCAATGGTTTAGAAAAGTTTTTCTTTACCAGTTTAAAACGTGAATGTAGATCTCAGCAACTTCCTATTAAATCTTATGGCTAGAAATGATTAATGAAGACCACCATCAGTTTGGAAACATGTTTGTTAGGCGCAATGCCTTGATGAGAAGATCTTGATCATCTTTTGGTTGAGGCTTTGTGCTATTCATCCGATTAACATCAACTTACAATGCCTTTACATTCCTCTACAACCCACAACCCATGATCTCATTTATGCTACGTTTCACTTAAGTGTGATGCCTCAATGGTTAATCTTCTTACATATCTAGCTTAAGGCTTCACGGTTGAGTCCCATAACTTATCCATGTGTTGTGCTAGTGCAATGCCTTAAAAGCTAGATAACGGTCATGTTTTCTTTGAGGCTTTACGCCATTCGTCCGATCAAAACCCACTTGATCACATATTAACCCTACCATTTACTTCATAACTGCAGGCCCCACAAACTTATGAAAGATACATGGTAGCGAGGTGCAATGCCTCAAAGGTTATATGTTCTACATCTTGTGATTAAGGAATCATGCCAACCATCAGATTTGATTTGACTTGATCATAGGTTACTTAACAACCATCTTATAGACAATAGGTTTAAATTTTCGGATAGGACACATGGGAGTGGGGCGAAATGCCTTAATGGTTAAACACTTTTCATCTCTGGGCAAAGGCATTACGCCAAACACATGATCAAATATAATATGAATATTTTTTACCTTATCTTAACTGCAGAGTCAGACCCACTTGGAACACATGCCAAAAAGGCACAATGCCTTAATATTTAATCAAACTACATCTCTTCCTTGAGGCTTTAGGCCATCCATTGGATGAAATTTAAGTCACATCATCTTTACTTTATCCTTTATCACTGAGTAGGGCCCACCATATGCCAAGTGTCACTTAGGTGTGATGCCTTAATGAATAGATCTTGATCATCTTTCTACTGAGGGTTGGCACCAACCACACAATCAAGTCTATTGTGCTTACCCTTTACTTTGGCTCCTCTGAATTCATTTGGACCCACTGGGAGAGATGTCATATAGGAGAAATGCCTTGAATGGTAGATCAAACGCATCTTGCGATTAAGTAAATGCGTTGTTCGTCAGATCAAATAGAATTTGCACGCACTTTATAATAACCTTTAAACATATGCCTGACCTACCTAAGACACGTGGCCTTCAGGTGCAATGCCTTGATAGGTAGATCTTAATCATCTTTTGGCTAACACAACGTGCTATCCATTGGATCAAATTAGAGTTGCATGAAACATGATGTAAACATAAAAAGGGCCCATGGGGCATCTAGAATTAGGATAAATAATTAAAACATTAGGTCTATAGGATAAACAAAAGTGTGTCCCCACCCGATGATAAAATAAACACATGGGTTCAAATGACTTTAAGTGACCAAATAAAGTAACTAAAAATTAGAACAAGCCTTAGAAACCTTAGGGTTCTAGATCGAAAACCCAAAACTTGACAACACAATTACTAGGGTTTTAAACAACTCAGAAGCTTGCTTAAACCTTTGAAACATATAACTTATCAATTGGGCTGAAATTTTTTGTGTAACCCTAATACCTATAAAAGAAGATAAGCTAAGGTGTCAGATAATATGCAACTCTACATTAGTCAGGGAGTGAGATAATGCAAGGACTTGTGTAGGTTGAGGTCTTCAAAATGACACAACAAGGAAATAATTCTGTAAGGCACAAAATTACAGACTTACATCAGTATTCTAGCTAATTCAACTACACAGATAATCTAAAAACTATTTTCTTTTCCTTCAAAAAGAGGAAAAATAGTCAAAATTGGAAAATTAACACTTTCTACTAAAAATGACTCTATTTTTCCTGAATGTGAGCTTGCATCCCATATGCAATCCTAAATTGATCGGATGTGATGGGGAAATCAATAAGCGATTCTATTTTTACAGGATGTGATGCGGGATTCTGGATGCGACCCTATTTTCAAAGGATGCAATGAAATTCAAAGGTTGAACAAAAAATACTAAACACGACACTCTAACAACCTATGGGAAGTGACCCTATTTTTATGGGATGCGATCTAGAAATTTGAAAGTTTAACAAATGCAACATGGGATCGATAGGATTTGATTCGGAACCCCTGATGCAACTCAAAATGTAATGCCTATAAATACTGTAAAAACTGACAAAACAAGAAACAAAAAACATAAAAGGGTAGGTCTCGATGTACTCACCATCTGTGTGTAAATGTGTCAGACACTGGTGATGATGTGCTAGCTCAAATTGATGTCTCTCAACAAGGACCACCATCTTCTCTATAGAGATCAAGAATTTACCAAGGATGAAAGTGAAAATGAATGAGTAAAAAGTGATTTTTGATACCTATATTAACCTTTTTGAGCTCAAGAGAAGCTCTAGAACCCTCAACGGACTATCAATTTTCTATTTTTTTATTCTCAGATCAATTGGGAATGAAATCAAATATAAGCACAATGTTTTCAACAACACAGTAAAAATTTTGTGACACTCTCCAACAAATGCAGAATTTCTCTATATGTTCCAAAAATGATTTGCAAGCTTTACGCAATCAGTTTTTCATGATTCTCTATCAAAAAATTATACATCATGCATCAAAATCTTGGTCATACATCATTTTATCAAGATCACAATTAATATTTTCAAGTAGGCACCTTGGTAAAATTGTGTTTTCTTTTAACACACTTTTTCTTCATCTCATCTTCTAATTGATTCTTCATTGATCCAATCGACCCGTTCCATTCATCTGTCATTCTAAAGAGGGATTTTATTATATTTCCTTTGATTTAATTCCTGAGGGGACATGATCACACTTAAGATCAATCAAATTCTTTCTCAAACAAAAAAATTGACTTCATCATCAAAAGACTAGGGGTATTGTAGCCTTCAATCAAGTTGGGACTGTCAGATAGAAGGCTTCAGTGCTAAACAAGCCGGATGTCTATTCCTATAATCTCTTAGGTATTTATCAAGCTCTTAGTACCTATATTTCATTCAATAAAGTGTAGAATTATCAAACTTTCTGAAGCCAACTTTAGACATTCTTTGAATCAATGCGCTTATCACACATCGATTCAAAGAGGGGAAAATGTAACCACCCTAATTTGGTCTACTATAACTAGAGATCCTATTTTCCCTAAATGTGATCATACCCCTAATTATGTCAATCAAACTATTTGATTATTGGTATAATTAATCAAAATCAATTTAATCTCCTAAAATCAAAGTGATTTCAACACTAACTCACATTAATTACCTTGGCCTATTTAAATCAAAACAACCCAATTAAATCCTTGGCTAAAGTAATTAAATAAACTCTTTAAATACAACTCACCACTTGCACATGGAAAGTCAATCCATGAACCAAAGAGAGTTCACTCACATAGATCACTAAAGATTCAATCCTCGCCTCTCCTCACAAGCTGATCTCAACCACTCATTTCTCAAATTCTTCCATAAAAGGATTGAATTTTGAGCTCAATTGGTCCCAATTCTTAGAATATTTTATACATCCTTATGCTATCATTTTGTTTCATAATTTCACATAGCTAATTAGATCATCTACATTTGTGCTTCAATTGAATATTTGCATCACTTTTAAGCATGAATTGCATGATAATTAGCTTCATTTTGCAATAAATATTCCAATCTAGGACTAAATGTGTCACTAATTTAATGCATAATCTGAGGGAAATTATAGCTTACATCATAATCTTCTTAGATAGGAAGCAATATGTTGATTTTAATGATTTTCAATTGATTTTTATAATTCTAACCATTGACGTAATGACATATTGAAGTGTTGTGTTGTAGCTTGCAAGTACTAATCATGCTTTGGTAGGTAATATTTGAACAAGGTGATTTATAACAATATCACTTGTCAAACATTTTACAATAATAAAGTGCATGATTTTACATTAAAATATCTCATTTTTAATAATGACCCCTAATAAAATATTGACATTACAATAATAACACCTAGGTTTGTAGGGGTCACATTATCAAATTTCAAAATAACACCTAGGAATTAGGGGTATATGTCTACATCTCCAATTTTGCCTTTTGTCAAAATGACTTTCTTGAAAATATTCTTCAAAATTTTAATCAAAGTCCATATTTACTTTTAGAATTCCCCCTTAATAGGCAAAATTGAAAAATCTTAACATATGCTATGAGGTAATATTAAAAACCCACCCCACCTGTAATGCCCTCCCTAGAATATTCCTATGTTAGACAGACAGGACTATTTCTTTGACACTTTGGGTTTTATGATGGACTATGATTATTATTTAGTTAGCATTTTATGAGATATTTGAAGATATATAATTGGTTATTGCAATTATTTGGACATATTAAATGAGTTATAATTTAATGATGAATGGCTAGAAATGAACTATCAGTAAAATGTTTTACATTGATTTGTGTTATGATGTTTATATTATGATTTAACCCTACTGACCCTATTATGGTTTGATGTACACTGGGTGATGTGAGTGTAGGATGAGGAGGGGCAGTCGTAGTAACTCCTATAGGAGATCCACATGATTTCGCACTCTCCCTCCTTGTTTTCCACTGTTGGTTTATATTTATATTTGTATATGCATATCAATTGTTGATGCAGGATGCAGGTACCAAGCATCGTCTCCACCTGGCTACACAGGTCTGAGCATGCCTTCAAAACCCTTGAACTGTTGATGTGTGGAGATTTAACCAAGTTACTCTCAAGGTTACCCATGGACTTAGAATTCTATTTAGGAAGCTATCCTAGTTGGGAGAGTAGAATGCAGTTTATGTTATGAACTTGATTTGATGTTGGTCTGTGTTCATGTTATGAGTTAGAACTAATATGTTTTAAATGTATAGTAAATAATTATGTTATAATCGTTTGTATTTTATATAGGTATGTGTATATGTGGGTGCACACGCATATATCCATGCTTATATAAATAATAATAATTGTATGTTTTTATTATTTGTGTAAATGGTATGTTATTTGTAATAAGTAAATAAAGTGGGTGAAATAAAGTATATTTGATGAATGTATTTAATAAAAAGTAAACATAATAAGAATAGAAAGAAAATGCCTTTGTAGTAAAATTAGCTATCTAGGAGGGAGTTGAACTCAAGACCTCCTAGAAGTTAGGCTACTTGTTTTCCTATTGTGCTATGTGTTTTCCTTGAAGGGTATTTGTCTAATATTCTTGGTATGCTTTCATTTAATGATATTTTAATTAATTTAATTAAAAACCTTGATTAAGTCTTTACGGGAAATTATTTGGTTATTTCATCAACCAACTATGGAAGTTGGGGAAGTTACTTTCCGTAAAGCAACTCCTCCAACCACATAGTAGGAAGATAAATAATTGAAGAATTTTGTGTACAGGAGGATGATAATTTTTGGAAGACTTATTTTATTTGGAGTTGTCTATAATTGATTTTCTCTAGAAATATTTGGTGAGAGTTTATGTGATTTTGAGAGTCTCTGGTTGGTGAAGTCATATGTGAGAGGATTTCTAGGAGTTGATTGATAGAGGAAGATTCTAGAAGGATATCTACTCAAGGATTGAATTTTCATAGAGTTTCTTCAGTCAAGGGAAGAGGTTTCTCCGCAGGACCCAAGGTAGGGTCTAAACTGGAAAGAATCTTCATTCTTCCTCTTTGTGTATGAATGTGTTCTCTCTGTGTGTTATTGTCTATATAAATTTCAGAATGGTTATATTATACATATATGTTGTGCTTATTTTAGTGACTTGGAGTTTAGGATTATGTTTAAATACTTTGCCATGTTGTATGTAAATGAGTTTTTTTGCATTCTTAAGAGGTTGTGGGGTCCATAGTATTTACATTGTATCTCTTTTCTTTATCCAGAAAGACCATGAGTTCCTTAAGGCTTTAGAACTTCTGTTTCAACCGTACAGTCTCATGTCTATTTTTGCACCACTTTTATTTTCCCAAATCTAGAACAAATTTCTTAGATAGATAGGATGGATTGATGAGCCATTTATGAAGGGAAATTGGGTTATCTAAAATGGGTCGCACTTAGATTAGGCAAACATAGTTTCCATAATTCCCAATTTTACCCGCAAGCCAAAGGTGGCAGTCGTATTTAGTAGTTTCTGGGCATCGGTTTAGTGATGACCGAGTAAGTTAGTAATGACCGAGAAAGTTAGTGGTGACTGAGAAAACTAATGTCAGTCGAGCAGACTATGTTAACCGAGCAGACTTTATCAACCGAGCAGATTAGTGTTAACTAAAAAATAGGCTTTATAGAATTATAACTTTATACAATTATAACATTTTAACTTTATACAATTATTACAATTATAATTGTAATACTTATACTTTAAGTTATACTTGTATAAAGGGTTTAGGTACCTTGTGAGATGATTGGGATAGGTTTCAGATCCATGGGAGTTAAGATGCAATTTCTAATTTTGTGATTTCCTAAAAATTTAGACTTAACCAAATTTCAAGATCATGAGGTTTCCATAGATGGATGATGTTTTTGTGCATGCGGAAGTTGGTGTCACATTTGTATATTTTTTGTTTGTTTTCTTAAAGTTATATGATTTATTTATGATGTGTTTGCACTTGTCTTATACTCGAGTTTGGTTTTTGAGGCTAGGACTTGTCTCGATGGCTTGTGTGCACGGGAGGGATCCTTTGACCTATAAATGAACCTTGGGAAAGTTTTGCTTAGGCATGTGGAAATTTTTATGATTTCTTTTGAGATGTCTTGTGTTATACCTTCTTCCAATAGTTTCCTGTTATGTATATGGATATGGTTAGGACTCATTCTGAGGGCTTGAGTGCATAGGGGAGTCTCTTAAACCTATGAATCGGGACTTGGAAGTGTCATTTTGTGTTTGTGGCTTGTGATGGGGTAAGGGAATAGGAACCTTAAGTGAGTGGCTCACCATAGGTGTTGGAACC
>MU225495.1:5930280-5970108 GCA_018584345.1 Thuja plicata | reverse complement strand
GGTGGGTTGTAAAAAGTGATAACCTTAAAAATTAACCTAGGAAGGGGGGATTCAAAAGATAATGAAAGAGAACATAATAATGGCCACACAGACCTGATTGGAGTACCGGGACCAGGGATAACTGCCACGATGGATCCCTATTCATAAAGGGGGGACCAGGGTTACATGGTTGCCAGGAAGGATCCCAATATATAGGTTGTGTGATGACACTCACTTAGGTGGTAACCTAGTACCTTGACCTCTACGTTATAGTATGGTGATATTTTATGTTCTTTTGAATCTTGGATTTCTTTATCTTTTGAGCCCTAGACTGCTTAGGGCCTTGTGAGTATCTTGGTTCTATCTCCTAGAACGGGGGGTGGAACCTCATCAGTTCCACATGGTTGGGTGGCAAAAATCTTTCAAGGTCCTGTTCGTGACTCATGGCTTGGATATGTTCAAATTCTATGAAGGCTTTTATCATTGTTACTAAAAATAAAGATGTAAAGATATGTTGTAGTGCCTCTGGGCCACTTATGTACCTGTTATTATGAGATCTATTATCAGAAAGATGTAATTGAAAAGAAAAGAAATGTAATTGGGAGGGATAGTTCTAGGTTTGATTTCAAGGGTTATTATTTGAAAGAACAAAGTTGGAAATATACAAGGTAATGATGAATGATCTTTTCTATCTCTTCTTTATTGCAAGAAAAAAAAAAATTTATTATGCTAATGTTGAAACATAGTTCGTAATGAATACGTTATTCAATGTGTAGGATGGAGAAATGGAATTAGTATATAAAGTAAGGAATATAATTGTGAATGAAATGTTATTTTCTTACCCTATCTCTTAAGTTTTAAATGTGAAAGTGAAGAAAGGAAATGAAATTCAATTTGGATAAGTAATGTAAATATGTTTGTAAATGATTTCATTAAGGGAACCTTAAGGAATGTAAATGTGAAGTAGTAATGATGTAATAATCGAAAAAAAAATTGTTAATTGTAATTTTTGGTCTTAAGACCTGATTCCTTATGGGTTCCCTAGTGGGGACATTACACCACCTCTAATAAAAAAATCTATGACATAATAAAACATTTCCCACCTAGTAAATGTTTTAAAACATATCCCAAATTGATTTTTGCTTTTTTGGACCACCTTTTCTATTTCTCTTCAAAAGAGAACTCGAGCTTTATGGAAGACTTTGAATGGAAGGATGACATGGTCTTGGGGAAAGTTTCCATTTTCTTGAGCTTTTCTTGGAATTAGAATTTCGATAAAGGTGATTGAAGTTATGTGATTGAACTTCATTCATTTCAAAGATTTGAAGTTGCTGATTTCCTTCATGGTCGTGGCTATGGGCTGCTCTTTTCCATCCTTTAAATTTATTTGGAAGCCTTTTCTGCTGGTTTTTCTTCCATAGCATGGGACTTGGCTTTGTTTTTCTGCTATTTCTTTTTCTTTGCATTTTCTCCATATCTAAATGCCTCATGATCATTGTGTTTTGATGTATGTATAACAATGCAGATTTTCTGAGATTACACATGCAACTAGATAATTCCTCCTCTGTTATTTTGTTGATTCTTCATATGGAATGCAGCTCTTTAAAATTTAATGAGATATATATGTTGTTTTGATAAGATGCATTTCTGTTTTGATAAGATGCATTGATGTTTTCAACATAGATACATATGAAATGGAGATGTATAAAATGCAGATTTTCTGAGATATGCATGTGTAAATATTGTCCATCTTTTGGGATATGTAAATACCTTTTATTTTCTAGAATCATTTTCATGAATTTTGAACACATCATGCTGATTTTGCATTGTAATTTTGTGCTTGATTACTTCAGGAATTAGGGCATCATGTCGATTTCATTGTTTGCATTACTATAATCATAAAATGATGTTTTACCTCTTGCTCTTGAAGTGGCTCTGTTATCTAATATTCATTTGGAATCATTGTGCTCTACTCCATTGAAGTTATTGGATCATGATTAATGTTGTTTTTATTCTTTAAAAGTCCATTCTTTGCATATGCAGAAACACCCATATTGAGATGCATTGCTTCTCCTAGACTGTGTATCAAACTTTGGGGCACTATGATAAACATGAATGTATATTTTCCATATTGCAATGCTATGGCAAGGTTTGTACCTCCATTCTCTGAAATATTATGGCATGGTGTTGTACCTCCATTTTTTCTTTGATATCTACATCCCTTGAATATTGATCATCTAATGCCTCTCATTGTGATTTTGGTCTCTATTAAGAGGTGACCTAGATGGTGCCTTTTTACATCTTGTCCATGCATTTAGATCAATCTTTTTGGAAAAAAGAATTCTTATTGTTATGCACTTGTGATCATACCTTCTTTGTTCATGGTAGAATGATGCACCTAGATATTTCTATATTGTGCTCTCTTTAATACATAATGAAATTTTGGTAATTATTTATAGCTCCTTCTAAATGATGTATACCAGTTGATCTCTTGATCCTGAATGTCCCATTGGGTACTACTGCTTTTCGGTGCATCTTCGTAAGTATTTTTTATTCAGACATAGTTTTCCTTCAAAGGTGTCTTGTGATGGCTTCCCTTGAATGCCTTTTATTATCCGATCAAGGACATTTATTGCAATTTAGTTCAATGTCACAACTTCTTCTGCACCTACACATGGAAAAAACAAGTTAAGTAAAACATGGTACTTATCTTCTTTTATGCATCATTTGAGTTTACACCTTCCTTGATCATGGATCATCTTTTGATAGCTCATGATTATGTATGGATAGGTGTGACTGTAGATGTAGATAGATCATTAGACATCATATATTTCTTAGATTTCAAGATCTAACCCATCTTAATCATTGCAGACATTGGAGCAGTTAAGGAGTTGAAATGGACTCAACATTCTTCCTTTTAATAAGTAATAACTTGTATCCCTTTATCTATTTATGTCTCACATGTACATGTATATATGTAGCCATAAAATATTTAAGGTTTGGCTATGCTCACAGCCTGTGTGAGATCTTTTGATTTTCTTTACTTTCCTTTATGCACATGCATACCATTCATGGTTGGACTCTGTGTATGATCAAGTAATGCATGTTATTTCATTGGATAGCTTACTTTCCTTTCTTTCTACACTTTTAGCTAAGCTAAAAAATGAACTCAAATCTAATCAAGATCACATAATAATTTGCAAACTAGGGTATTTAGCAAGTTCGCTTAGTAAATAGGTTAACAATTGTCACCAACTGAATAAATATGAAAATGGGGTAACAGTTACCTACCGGAAAAATTAGCATATTGATGAAAATTATTTGGTGTGAGTGAAGGAATTTTTTTATCGATAAATATATGTCAATAAAGGAAGTCATACTAACTTCAAAAATTCTTTTTGATAAAGTGAGCATGCCGGTATGGAAGAAAAATATGGTGGGGACTTAATATTTTATAAAGATAATCATAGATAAGATATCAGTAAAAGGAAGCAACACTTCATTGAATACCTTGACAGCTCTAATCAAAAGGAATATTTTGATGAAACAAGGGTCATCGAGCATCGATCAAATGTTTCATATGTACAACAAAGTGGGTGATCTTAAATCGAAATGAGATGTCGGTATGATTGAGGTTCACTTCATTGAAATTATTTTATTGATGAAAATTGTCTATTGAAAATGAGAAGAGAGGGGGCATCGATGAAGAGATATCACCAAAAGGTAACATTTTTGAGGAAGCGCTGGAGATATTAATTGATAAATTAGTGAAATAATTAGATCAAAGAAATAGTAAATTTCATCATCGAATACGAGAAATATTGATTGCCCCAAATATTTTCACGTCAAAAACAATTACATTGAAATAGATTTTGAAAAAATGAATTAGTTATAATCGTTAAAGTGTCTGGCATGAAAGAATTTTATAACAAATTCAAAGCAAGATAAATATGCTTGATGTGAGCTTCACAAACATAGTTCAAAGGCCAGTAAGTGAAAAGATATGAGGAAGTTGCAGAGAATTCTTAGAGAAGGAAAGAGTTTGTGATGTAGCACTTGATTCGGAATATGGTGATTTACAAAGATCAATAATACGTAGGAAATTTAGGAGCTATTAGTTTTTTTATTTCAAGAAACTAATAGTTAAGCTATAATTATCCTTTTTTAATGTACTAGAACAATGTGCCCTTTGGGAAAAGGATTTTCATTTTCCCTATGTTTATGGGAAATCATTTTGTATAGAAGATCATCATATAATAGAATAGGGGATAAATTAGAGTAAACAACACTTATATACCATGTACTCAGACTTTGAAGATTAATATAAAGTTCTAGTTTCTTTCTCTGCAATTGTGGAATGGAATTATTTTCTTATTGAATTGGTCCTTTATGAGTATTAATTCAAAGAATTAATTGTCATTTTTAAAAGTTGTGTAAAGAGGTTATTTGTCCTTCACTAATTTGAATATCAAGAAGCATTTGTGAAGTGTTTTCCTTATGTTTCTTCTCTTATTAAATTTCTGAAAGAGAAATTAAAATAAATTAGACTGATTGGTGTGTTGTGCCCTTGATCATCTTGCATTAATAGGATTGAATTGTTGATAGTTTATCTAAAGGATAAAATAATGTCTCACAAAGTTGTATATGAGGGTTTGAGGAGGGGTGACTCTGTGCCCAACAAGGATAAGGGACTGGTCTTATTCATAAAAGATACAAATTTCAAACTCAATTATTACTCCCAATAGGATCAGATAAACAACATAGAAGAGGAATCACGGATAGAAGTAAATCAAGTTGTAGCAGCAGGGTGGATAGAGGATATTAGAAGTAGATTAGACCATATTAGTAGAGTATTAGAAGGAAACATTAGAAAGAAAGTTAGAATCATTCAAAGTATAAGAAGAGTCAAATAATCAAATCTATTTCAAGAATTTATGCCATCTTGATAGATTATAGATAAAAGAGAAAGAAATCAATCTACTATAAAAAAGCTTCAACCAAAGGAGATAGTTAGAGAATAGGTGCACCCACCTGGGTTATGTAGAGCCAGAAGTGTAGGTGAGTGAACCACATATTGGTTATTCCCATTAGTTGGTCAAGTAAATTGAAGAATTTGATCATAGAGTTTGGCATTCTTTTAGAATTTTCCAATCTGTTGATTTGGGAACAAACAGGTTGACTACTTCGATGGGGATATGTTTATAAAATCATATTCAAAATCTTTGGTTTCATAAAAAAATTACTCTCTTGGAAAATAGAACACAAAAGATCTTTATATATCATTCCTCACATTGAGGTGGCAAATCTAACAAAAGAACCTTGACAATATATGAATGAATAAATAATCTATGAATCCAAAAGAACTAATTCAAGATATTTGTCTCTTAAATTCTCTAAAGCTCAGCCTTGTATGTTTGGAAGAAGGTCATTGATACAAGGTCACCCTATCAAACAAATAGATTTGGATTAGACTAGAAGTATAACAAGACAGAGCCAAAGGGAATTAGACAATTCAGGTAAAGGCAGTCCAATGGGGTTTGAGGATGGAAGGAGATTCTCTGAGACAGATTTTAGAATGCCTAAGTATTATCCAGATGAGAATTGTTTTTATGTGCTAGGTGAGAGACCATATGAAGAAGACATGAAATTCACCCATGTGAATAATGTAAATAAATATCAAAGGCCTACTTATCCTCCTAGTTTTGAAACTTCTAGAAAAAATTTCAGAAGGAGTTCAGAATGATGATAAAGAAAACCAAAAACTGCAGGTGTAACAACGGTTGAGAGAACACTTAAATGTTCTTATAACTACCATGGATGAAATAAAATCCATAGATCATAACAATGAACTATAACAAGAAATAAAGTGTATCCTTGGTTGATTGATCAAACCTGCGGTGTCAGAACATAATTCCCAAAGATCCAACCAAGGTAAAAGAACCCCTGAAGGCATGCAAGGAAGAAATGACCAAAATGGTAAGAGGGAAGCTAATCAAGATAATATCAAAATCAAAAAAATTTCCTTGTATGAAGATGACCAAGGTAGAAGAACAATATATCACCCTCCACCTCACAATGGTAGCCACTATCAACAAGGAGGTAACCATCATATAGGATATTATGACCAATTTGGATAATGGCCCCATCATCAGAATTCAATTGCATAATACACCACAACCTCCTCCTAATTTTGAAATTTTCAATAATTATAATGGTCAATACCAATACATTCCCCAAAACCATGGACCTCACTTTTAGCCAGATCCTTTTGCATTTACAAGAAGCCCAATGAATATTAACAAATAAAAACCATTGGATTTCATACTAATCCGTGGTGTTCCTCATGACATAAAGAATGAATGGAAGACTGATATTCCTAAAATTGGAGGAAGTGTTACAGAGAATGTTGAAAATCATATGAGAGCATATGAGAACACTATGGATAATCATGAAGTACCCCACGAAGACATTTACATGAAGTTTTTTGTGCAATATATGTTTGATGATGCTAGAAAATGATACAAAGGATTGTCTGATGCTTCAATCAGTAGATGGATAAATTTCAGAAAATCTTTTCTTGAATAATATGGTGACCATAATGACCCTTCATTTTCAATACACGAATTAACCAGCATAAAAATGGATACAATGAATCTGTATCTGAGTTCAACAAGAAGTTTCATAAATTTTTCAATAGATTTCCTCCCCGAATGAAGCCTAATGCTAAAATTTGTTTAGTGTTTTACATAGATGCTTAAGATAGAAAAACCAATTATGAGATCAAATCAAGAAATCCACATACTTTATAGGGTGCATGTAGAGTTGTAGTCACAATATAAAATAATAGAAAATATTTTGGAAAAGTGGGAAGAAGAGATGATGTCAAGTTGTATAATTTGAGAGCTCCAAAAAAAACAAAGAAGAAGATAAATTGGATAAATTCATAATTTCTTTAAAATACTTAACAAAAAAGGTGAGTAAAAATGATAACTCTCAGCTTAATAGAAATGATAGACCATAATTCAATAGGAATGATAGAATGAGGTTATAAGATATGTCATATAACACAACTTGGAAGGATGGGAAACTTGAGGTACCTAAGTAAAATAAAGATACACTAGATCCTTTGAGTAGGAAAAATAATTACATGGTTGATGAGAACCCATGGTGTCTGACTTTTAATTTGGCTCATCCTCCTCAACAATGTGTGGTAGCACAAAGTTTTCAAGAAGAATATAAGGAAGACAATGAATATGATCCTGACCAATCTATTAACACGCTGTGAGTGGAACCATTTTGGGGCGCCGATAACTATGATTCATCAGAGGATGGATGTGAAAATGATATCATCTCACAAAATATAATCACCATTGTTATATGTGGTAAGATAATGAAGAAGATGCTCCTAGATTGAGAAGATCTACTGAAGAAGAAAATAAAGCTTTGATGATAGTTTTTGTATCCCAAGCCAAAAGTAACTACAATCTAAGAAATAGGCTAGCAAATGAAGATCAAGGTAAGCTTGCTAGACTTTTTTGTAAAATAAAATACTCAAGAAAAAAGGGGACTAAAACAAAAATAACCAAGCCACCAGATGAAAATATAAAAAGTGGTGGTACTAAATTGACTAAACCCCCCAAGATTAACAATGTTGAAAAAAATGAATTGGTAAAGTTAGTGCAAAATACTTATACTTCATCTTTTGATATTATAATTGCTTTTTCCCAAATGAAAGTATCAACTTCTCATTATTAGAAATGGTGAAATTCCCACAATACAAGCAAAGTGTAATCAAACTATTAAATAGTGTATCTGAGGAGAATAATAAAGCCATTAAGCACAAGGAGGAAGGGTCAATGCCTAAGGTGTACATTGGTACCGCATTAACTAAAATTCCTTCTCAAATTGATCATTTTTATACCATTCTTTTGATTAACAACAAACTTGTAAAGAATTACATGATAGATTCTGGGACTGCCATAAATATTATGCCTAATGATGTTATGAAAGTGTTCGGGTTAAATATTGATACAACTTATGGAAAGTGTTATGTAATGGATAACAAATCAGTTCCTATAGTAGGTATTATGAAGGATGTTGAATTCAAGATAGCTGAATGTTCAGAAGCCACATATAGAATTAACATTACAGTGGTAGATGTTTCTCCCAACTATGGAAATGCTACTTTCAAGACAATGGACTAGATACTTGGAGGGTGTGTACAATTAAACCTGTCATATGCCACTATCCCAGTGAATGGAAAATAAGTCAGAATTAATAGAGAACCAAGATCCTCATACATTATTAAAGAGATTGATCCTAATCAATTAACATGCTTCTGTCATACATATATTGATAATTTCACAATTCAACTTACTAAATACAAGTTTAAGAATACTGAGCCAATTAGAATCCATGCTGAGAAAAACCAAGGTCTTGTTTGGAGAATTTTTTTTGATGGGGCTTGCAGCAATGACGAGAATGGTGCAGGAGTGGTATTTATTTCTCCTGATGGAAAAAATTTCAAATACTCTTTTCTTTTGACATTTGATTGCACAATTAATGTGGTAGAATATGAGGCCTTATTATTAGGGATTAATTTGGCTCGTAAACATGGGATTAAGTTTCTAAGTGTGTATGGAGATTCTGAATTGATTATTTCCCAAATAATATCTACGTATACCACTAAGAATGCAATATTAAATAAATAAAGGAATGAGGTGTGGGATACTATTGAACTATTTGATGCATTATCATTGGATTGGATAAACATATCTAAAAATATTATGGTTGACTTCTTGGAAAACATAGCTTTAAAGAAAATGATTCAACATTAAATGATGTATCAATAATGTAAGTCAAAACAAGGCATTCTATTATTGATAACATATGTAATTGGAAATTTTTTGAGGATGATCATGACTTGTTGAAATTTTTGAAATGTGAGGGAAACTATGATTCACAGGAGATAGACTTTAGTGCCTATGTTTTCAAAATTGATGGGAAAGGTACTTTATTTGGAGAAGAAGTGGTCCAATCTAAGACAAATAAGATCCCTAGAGGATTAGTATCTTTAGAGAAGATATTTGACAGAGACGATAAGCCAAAGATAAGAAAGACACCTTTTAAGGAGGAGGATGTTGACAAGGTAAACTTGGGAAGTGAAAGTGCACCAAAGGATGTTTATTTTGGGAATAAACTAAATTCTAAAATTAGATTAGATCTGATACCATTATTGAAGAAATACAAACATGTATTTTCCTAGTCCTATGATGAGTTGAAAGTATATAGAGAAGACTTATTTCAACATGAGATTCCATTAAAACTAGATGAAAAACCATTTTGATAAAGACATAAACCAATAAATCCCACCTTAGCCCCAAAGATGTAGGAAGAACTAATGAAGCTTAGAGATGGAGGAATAATCAAACCCATTAGAAATTCTACTTGGGAATAAAATTTGGATCCATTCGGAAAGAAAAATAGGGATATCAGATTGTGTGTAGATTTCAGGAATCTCAATGTGTTATACTTAAAAGATAACTATGCACTACCAAATATGGAAGCATTATTACAAAAGGTCATCAGAAATGAATTAATTTCAATGATGGATGGTTTTTTAGGTTAATCGGAAGTTAAATTGAAGGAGTCTTAGCAGTACAAAATTGCATTTACAACTCCTTGGGGTACATATATCTATGTAAGAATACCCTTTGGGTTGACAAATGTTAGGGAATTTTTTCAAAGGGCTATGGATGTGGCATTTAAGGAGTTGATTGAAATCATCATGGTAGTATATTAGGATATTCTTACTATATATTCAAAAAATTAAGAAGACCATTTTAATCACTTGGATAAATTCTTCTTAAAGGCACTTGAATAAGGTATCTCCTTGAACCCTAAGAAGTTTCATTTTGGTGTCACTGAAGGCAGACTGTTGGGATACATAGTATCCAAGGAAGGAGTGAAGATTGATCCAGAGCATGTAGCTTCTATTGATAGAATCCCTATCCCAGACTCTAAAGGAAATTCAATCATATTTTGGCCAGATAAATTTTGTGAGAAGATTCATCTCAAATATTGCTGAAATTGTGAAACCAATTTCAAAAATGTTGAAAAGGGGTGTGATGTAGTCATGACTAGAGTTTCCCCAATGGAGACATTCCAATCATGCAGAAAGAGTCAACACAATGGAAACCATCCACAAGAATTCATAATCAACTCATAATTGAACAACAAATACGCCTTCTTATTATCAGACAATCAATATTTACATCATACATGCCAGGTTACATTCTAAGGCAAACATGTCTGATTACATACAAAAAAATGAGATCCATTCAGGATGCTAACCTCTTGAAGCTACCTACTGAAAAACTCTCTCTCTCTAAAGACCTAAGACTACAAATATATACAAGATCACAACCCACAAGTCTATCAAAAAATATCACATCCTCTAAGAAGAAGAAAATGGGTTATACATATAGGTCAGGACCCAAAACCGTTAAGAAAAACCTCTAATTCAAGCATAAATAGATTTGATCATACAATAAGGTCGGGCTCAACTCTAATAATGATTTTTCATGACCGCACATGAAGATTATAACAGGAAGATTAGAAAATGATGAGAAAACACCAAGACCAACTGGGGAACTGAAGAAGAAAATAGGACCGGACCAAACTTAAAATATCTTCTCCAAAACAGATTGAATACAAATATGATCATAGAAAAATTCTCCCCAATATTTCTAGAAAAAACCCATTAGATCGCATAAGCTAAAATTCTAACTAGAGTGGCTGCCACCTAAAATGCCAAAACTAACCAATAGGAGCATAACATAAAAGAAACTAAAAGGAAATATTTTTCGTTGATAAAAGATTGTCAAGATCCCAAGATGTTCTTACATCAGGGTGCAAAACTAGATTAGGTTGTTGAAGCTTTGGATGCATTTATTGGTATTAAGAAAGCTATCAAAGAAGCCCCTATGTTGAAATCCCATGATTTCTCCAAAACTTTCCAAAAAAATTCTTTTGCCTCTTTTCATACCATTGTTGTTGTCATGTTGTAGAAAAATGAAGAAGTTCATCAACAACTTATTGCATTTTTCAGAAAATCATTGCAAGAAGTTGAATTAAAGTATGACATCAATGAAAAGAAGAATTATGTGTTGGTTAAAGAGGTTAAGTCTTTCAGACCCTACCTTTTAGGGAAGAAGTTAAAGCCTTTGTGCCTAATGCAGCAGTAAAACATATATTTGGACAATCTGAAGTAACTGGTAGAGGAAGCAGGTGGATAAACTAGGTACATGAGTTCACCATTGATATTCAGATCACAAAGCTTGTGAGAGGGTGGGGATAAGAAAGGTTGATGACAGAATCAAATCTTGAGGCTTCTCAAGTGAATAATGTTGAGCTAAAATATATTGTTATCAGCATAGAAAGAGTTCCTTCGTACTCTAATATAGTGTCTTACCTGAAGCATACAAAGTGTCTCGATGGCCTAAATGAGAATAAAAAAAAGTCACTAAAATTACAGGAATCCAAATATGTCATGATAAAAGGGGACTTCTATTGTTAAAATATAGATGGTGTACTATTGTTCTACCTTGACAAGTACCAATCAGAGGAAGTGATGAAGGAGATACATAGTAGGGTATGTGGGAGTCATTTTTCTACTAAAACCATAGCTAGTGGGATACTTAAAGTAGGATATTAATGGCCTCATGTCTTCAATGATGTATATATCTATCTTAGGAAATGTGAGGCATGTTAGAAATTTTTAGGCAAGTTGAAAGATCAAGGGGCATTTCCATTAAGACCCCTTCATGTAGATGAACCATTTCAGAAATGGGGGTTAGATTTTATAGGTGAGATTATAGAAAAATCAAGTGGGGGAGACCATTGTATATTGGTTGCTACTGATTATTTTACAAAATGGGTGGAAGTTAACCCTACCAAGAAAGCAACTAGAAAAGTGGTAATAAAATTTCTAATGGAGAACATACTAAGTTTGGGACACCTTCTTGGATTGTAACAGATAATGGGATGGGCTTAAGGTCTAAGGAATTTACCTCTTTCTATGAGAATTATGGAATTAAAACTTATTATGAATCACTCTATCACCCCCAGGGAAATGAAAAAGTTGAATCAAGTAATAAGAATATATTGAACATTATAAGGACGCTTGATAAAAACAACAAAGCTTGGGATCCCAAGATAAATTTAGTAGTATGGACTGACAGAATTACTACCAAGAAATCCACAGGAAAGTCACCTTTTGATTTAGTTTATGAAAATAAAGAAAGACTATGTTTGAAATAATGGGAAGTATGTACTGAGAGGGGAGGGGTGAATCAGTACCTCTAAAACTTTTATCTCTTTTAACCTTTATCCATTTAGTAATCCATTGCATTACCAACCATTTATTCTATCATATCTTTGCGTAAGTTATATCAATTCATAAACCTTAACAAACATGTAAACATTCATAGAAGCACTCATGAAATATATAAACACATAACACAAGATATGGAAATGCAGAAAACCCCTATTAGAAGGTAAAAACTACAGTGGGGAGGGCACCCACAAAAATTTTACTATATGCAAATTGAAAGGGACCGGTTAAGGCTTACAATTTTATTAATTTTGATGATATACCCTATTAGGAGTATTATGTGGAGACTTGCTAAGGTCTACTTTGTTAAGAGCTTTAGGAACACTATTTAGTGTGCACTCATTTACAAGATTTACAAACGATTATTAAATCTACCTTTCTTGAAAGGATTTATTCTATTTGCTACACTTTTTGGAATGTAGACAAAAATACTCATTGACCTAAGTGTATGCAATCTTCAATTTTTTATTACTGATCCTTTCAAATCACATATACAAAGTATCACCTAATGTGATTGATTAATACCTTTGTTGCTTGGTAGCCTTGATTCTTGTTCTTGATAACCAAATTCATCTTTTTCTATTCTTTCTTGAAAATCTTAGTCTTATCCATAGATGTGCTCCTTGGTTACTATCATCCTCACATCACTTTTGAAATGAATGATTACACATCTATTTATAACATAGATTGACCTAATTTAGTTTCACGTATTACAAAGATAACTCTATGATTGAACGTTTACAACTTGACCTTGATCTCCTAGTTTGCATGTTTTTAATCAGTTAGACTAATTAAAACAATTACAATTATATTTCTTGTCCCTCAAAAAATGGTTTAAAAAAAATCAAAACTCTAAATATAGAACATAATTGTTTTTTCAGATCCACTTTTCTCAGGATATAACTGACTTTCGTTGTCTGATGCTTGGGTTGCTCTAAAAGTATTTCAGTATTCCTTCTATGAACTGTCTATTGGGTTCCTTTTTTCTGTCAGTTTCCTCTCTTTTTTTCTCTATATGTTTATAGTGTAACCTTCTTGTCAGGTTATTGTGTATCAGTTTCGGGTTGCACTTTCAGTTTACACTGTAAAAATTGTGGCATTGGGTTTCTCTATACTTAGCACTTTTGGTCTGAGCTGAAACCTATCTTTTAGTGTAGTGTAACCGATGGTTCAAACAATTGTTTCTCTTTGCATACTAATGGAAAAAATTATGTCATCAATTTCCCCCTTTGACATTAGTATCAAAAATTGATATGTGCAAAATACTAAAGTGTTTAGTATGTACGCCATGTGTTTACCTTAGTCATTTTTATGACTCCCCCTATGTATATGTCGGTATAGTATATGTATGTACATGTACACTTACCTATAATCTATATTCCCTTTTCACCTCATCATTCTATCATTTTCCCTTTTGTATTATACATCATGTTCCCCGTTTTTGTTACTATATACTCTGTACATATCATTTTCCCCCTTTTTTGATAGTAAGGGCAAAGTTGTATACTTACAACTTATCAAAAATATGGGAATGATAATTCTTCATATCCTCCATCATCTTTTCCCATTTCTCCTTTAGGTGCTCAAGAGCCATTTTCTCTAGTGTAATTTTGGCATGCATATCCTAGATGTTTTCTGCTACAGACATCTCAGGAGTTGCAATTAACTTCCTTGCTGAAGTAATGTGTTGTTTCAGAAGTGTGAGGTTTGGTAATAGTTGACCCTATAGATTGGTAACCTGTTCTCTAAACTATGATTCTTCTTCCCAAATTTCTTTTCTTAACCTTTTGATTTCCATTATCTTCTCATAATGCAGTTTGAATGCATTGTCATCCGTGGTTATACTTTTAGCACTTGCATTTAGATTGGAATCGATCGTTGCAATCTTATCATTATTATCCGTAGTGAATTTCTCCAAAGTGCATAGTTTTTGAATTAAGGAAATAGCTTTAGTACTGATTGGATCTAATTCATTGGCAAGTTCTGAAAGCTTTACCTTATTTTCTGCCACTTCTTGGCTGATCTTTTCTGTCAATTTGTATTGGAATCTTTGTTCTGCTTGTTCTTCAATATCCTTTTATGCATCCACATTTTGAGTTGTGATGGCTTCGGTGAGAACATAAATTTGATCCAGAATGGGGGCATTGTGATCAACATCAATGTCAGGAACTATTTGGTTTAACATATCTCTTGTTGTTTCCATCACTAGAGAATCTTTGTGTTCTTTTCTTAGCTTTTCATGCATTTCTTTCCTTTGACATATCTCTCCATATTTTATAAGAGATTCATAGTCCAATGTGGTTGGATCACACTTTGGTATTTAAATGATTTCATCAAGTGTGACCTCCAACTTACTCTTCTTGGTTTTCTTCTTCTTCTTTTGTGATGCACTTGTATGCAAAACCATAGCAAGTTTTTCTTCTTGGTCTGATGTGTTGCTTGAAGACTTTGGTGGTGTTGTACCTTTTTTTTTATACTCATGGTTTGCGTGTTAGTTGTGTGTGGATGTCTCCTCATCAAACTTTGGTGTATCTACATCATCTTTGGTATCGTTAGGAGTATCTTCAATTTTCTTCTCTCCTTCACCTTTGTATTTTTTCACTTCATCTATTTCTTTCATTTGTGCATCCTTTTTGGTGTGATCACCATCGTTTTGTGTGTGATCTACAGTTGTAACATTTTTGTCTCCACTGGTGACTATCTGTTCATCGGTTGTCTCTTTCTTTTCTTCTTCCCCTGCATACTTGAGTATGCTTGCATCCTTTTCAGGTGACTTCTCCTTCTTTGAGATAATATTGATAGCTTGTATCAATTGTTGTATCTATCCTAGTGTGTCTACCTGTGTAGAATCTGTTGTTGTGTCTTGTTCATCAGTTTGGTCTTGGACAATAGTGACATCTTCATCTTTATGTACTTGTTTTGTAGTATCTTCTCCAGTAATATCATGGATGGTATTATCATACCATGTTTCATCTGCAATGTCCATATCCTTGTTGGCTTGTGTATTCAATGATTCCTCATTAACATCCTCATCAGTAATAAGAATATGTTCGGGGCTCTTTTTCACCTAATCATCTTTATTCTGTTGATTTTTTATGAGAGCTATCTTTGGCTCAAGACTTGTATCCTTTTTAGGTATATCAATTAATTTTCTCCATTCAGCCTCACTCTTCCTGTCTACCTCAATTAGATGTCCTTGAAGCACTTGGTATTCTCTTAACTTTGGTGAGAACCTTTTGGAGTGTTTATTCATCATTTATTCAATCTCCTCCATTTTAGATTTGGGTGGCATGACTGAAACTAGGGTTCTTTCCATTTTATTTTTTCTTCCTTTAGGGCATATGTCCACCTTGCTAACAATCTATTCATTAGTTCTTTTGGAATTCTATCTGCAAGTTGTATTGGAACATATTTGAATACACACATCATTGTGATAATTTCCTCTTCTATCTTATTTTGATCCTCGAGATCCAATATTGGCCATTTCTTAATCTTAGGGTCATTTACTATATCCCTCTTAATGATAGATTGACATACCTCATCAATTATTTCAAGAAGTGTGTCTTTTATAGATTGTACAGATTCATCCTGCTCTGTGTCCTCTATGACTCCCTTAGTTCTGAAGAAATTTCTTCTCTTTGTTGGTGCCTTTTCTCAGTAGGAGGTTTCTTTTATAGGTCCTTACTTGACCTTTCTTGATCGGTGAAAGAATCGCATCCTTTTCTATCTGATTCCTGGTCCTAGATGCAGTAGTAGTCCTTGTTTTCTTGGTTGGTGGTGGTGGTGGTGTATGAGACTCTATAGATTCTAACTCACTCACCTTCTTAGCTTCACTGATGGGTGACTATCCCTCAGTTTCTTCTGTCTGTTATGTTTCCTCTTCAATTACCGGCAGCCTTTTCTTCAAATTCTTAGCCATTTTATCTTTCTTCCTATCAATCTTTTTCACAACTAAGCCAATTTTTATCCTTTCTTTGGCTTCCTCATAAGTTCCAAACTTGAGTTGTGATTTATCCAATGGTTCATTTATTAGTACCTCAATATCATTTGATGCTTGATCTATGTTAACCACATAGTCAAGTGGTTCAATCCATGTTGTCCTTAGTATAGGTGGCTTTATATAGGTGTAGTCAGTGTCCACCATAAAACATATTTCAATTTTATACTTTTCTACTAATTGCTTTGGAATCCTCACTCTCTTTTCCATTAATTCTTTGAATCCAGCAAAGTATTCATCCATGAATGATTCAAAATTGTCTCATAGTGTTTTGATGAACTCACTAATATGTGTGGTTACTGGTCTGGTAGTGTCCCATTTGATATTTCCTATAGATGGGAAGGATTCTTGAAAATAGAAAAATATGCACATGATGAGTAAACCAAACTTACATGAGTTAGACTTTGTAGTCCTTATTTTCTTCATGTTCTCATCTAATTTCCTTATCATAAGTTCTGACAAATCCAACTGCAGTCCCTTCTTGACATTTTTGTATGTTGTATCCACTGCTCCGGATGCAATATTGTTCACCCTACTAGCCTGAAAGAACTTGTCTCCTAAGACACATGCTCCAAATTTCATTTTATCATCTTTGATGGTGGATACCTTTAATCCTCTTCCATCCCATGCTTCTCCTGTGTTCTTTTCAATATCAGCTTTAGGCGGGTGCTTTAGTGCCTTTACTTTATCGGTTATGGGATAATCGGTAACAGCATGTATAACATCCTTGGTTATCAGTTTTGGCTCATCTAGCCATATATTGTGGTCATGTATTCTACTCAGTACTAACCAAATCCATTCAGTTTTGAATTCCTTTGAGAATAGTAGGGCATGTGTGAGCCCTTTTACTTCAATATGCATATGTTCTTCTTTAATAGTTCTATCATTGTTGCAAAGCTTCTTGTAAGCTTTCTCAA
This sequence comes from Thuja plicata, assembly GCA_018584345.1. NCBI lineage: Eukaryota > Viridiplantae > Streptophyta > Pinopsida > Cupressales > Cupressaceae > Thuja > Thuja plicata. Next base: position 5,952,821 of record MU225495.1, on the reverse strand, counting down.
CTTCCAAGTCTCATATTTCTGTGATCTTGCAATGTATACAAGATCTCACATCTCCAATGAGTAAAACCCTAGCTGGTATGCTAGAGAATGCACCAGCATTATCAGGTTGTGAAGCAACCTTGGGATAGATCTTGTAATGAGGTTCTTCAAAAGTGGAATTATTGATTAAATTGACCTTATTCTTCTTATCATTCTTGATCTTAGATGTTCTTGAAATTGATGCCATCATTTTAGAAATTAGGGCTTTTTCCCGTGAATGAAAATGGATTTCTCAGTGAATTTTGTTACTTACTTCAACCTTCTGTGAATGTTTTTAGGAATATTTCAGAGTGCTATGAAAAAGGTTGGAGTCACTCTACAATCTGGTCGCTTTGTGCTCTGGTTTTTCTCTATTCCTTTGCTCAAGTCGTTGTGTAAATAATGAAACCTTTCCATCGTCTATTTATATACTTTTCCCTAAGTGGTGTCATAAATGCGCAACGACTTCTCGGTGTGTGAAGACAGAGTCAATGTGTGATAAAAAAATAACATTCTTGGTCAGAATGCAATTCTTTGGGGAAGTTGTCAACTTGTTACGTTCACTGACAGATTTTGGTGTATGGAAAAGACAATATGTCAACTTTCATGATTACCGATGGATCTCGGTTTGCACTAGCAACTTATATTTATATGTTAACCGATGATTCTCAGTAAGTATTGACAACTTAGGTATGTATTGACCGATGGGATTGTTTTCACATAATTGTAACAAGTAATACCATAGTGCATCTTTAATCATGTTGATTTGGTATTTTAACTATGTGTAATGGAACTGATGCAAAAATTATAACTTGGTATAATGCATTTCCATACTTACTTGTTCTTCTTAGGTGGGGGTGGTGAAGTCACCTGATCCATTGGACAAGGTGTCACCAATTGCATTTCTCGGTCCATCTTCATCAGTGTTTGTAGCTTTCCTCCACATTTTATTTCTCATCTTCCTGATGTCATCAATGGTGTTTCCAATGGCAAAAGTGTTGGTCTCTGTCACTCGGTCTCTGCAGTATTTTCATAGATGACCAACTTTATGATAAGGTAGACATGCCATTCTGAGGTTAGTCTAGCTCCTAGACTTTCTTGTCCATTATCTCATACATTTTACAGCTATGTGACCAAATCTTCCACATGCTATACAGTTTGCCCATGTGTTGTAATCTCAAACATATGAGATGCTGACTCTTTTCATTTCATAAGAATTTTCTTGATCTTTAGGCTTCCATGCTTTCTTTTTATTCTTTCTACATTTAAGAGATGTGTGCCCATGCATTTTGCAAGCAGGACAATATTTGTCCATGTAGGTTTTTCTTCTTTGCTTGTTTCACCTCAGATTTACATTCATATGCTTTATGTCCTTTCTGGTTACATTTATAACAAATTCCTATGAATGAAGGTGTGGATTTAGGAATACATTTTATTTTGCTCCTGCATACATTTCATGTGTGGCCAGGCCTTCCATAGTGATTGCATGACTGCTTTCTTTTTCTTGGATTTACATAGACATTCTTTGGATCAGCTTGGTATGGTGATTCTCCATTCTCGGTATAGCTTAGTCCAATATTATTGCTGACTTTTCTTTGTCCATCCAAAAAATCATCCATTCTTTTGGTGCTTTCTTTAGCTCTCTTAATCATGTCATTGTGTTGTTGCTGAATTCTCACCTCATGTTTCAACTTTTCATTTTCTTCTCTTAGCTCACCGATAGATTTTATTCTTTCAATGAGTTATGTGTTCATTCTATTTGCCTCTTCATGCATAAGAATAATCTGATTTGTGATCTCATGATGATGTTATGTAATTCTTTGTATCTCTGATTCTTTTTCTTGTAGCTTTTTAGTAATCTTCCTCCTGTCATCAATAGCTAGTGTTCCTTCTTTCTCAACTTGTCTAGCATTGTTCATGACATCAATCATTATTACCATATGTGTCTCTTGACCGATTTGTAGAGATTTCACTTGTCCAGCCAGATGTTGATTGGTTGAGTTTAGAATTGTGATGTTTTCTTTTGATGTGACTAATGCTTTGGTAGTTGTAGATCCTGAAGACTCAAATAGATTAAGTATCTCTTCTTCTTGGTAGTCTGTTTCATTACACCGAGATGTCATAATCTTTCTTTCATCCAACAACTGTCTCATCTTAATTCTAGCTTCTTTATACTACTCATAAAAGATCTGTATCTCTAGCTTCTGATTCTTAATACTCTTGTCAATCCTCTACTTGTCCATTGTATGATCTTTTCTCTTGAGTCTTTAAACTTTTCCAATTAAGAGATCTAGCTCTGATACCAATTGTTGGAAATAATGGAAATTATGTACTAAGAGGGGAGGGGTGAATTAATACCTCTAAAACTTTTATCTCTTTTATGTTAGAGTAATAGTCTCTTAGGTTATTAATTAAATCATTATGATCTAATTACTAACTCACCTATTCACTCTAGTTGCTTAAGCTAACCTTAGGTTTTCCCTTTTAGGGTTTCGTGATTCCTTTTATAAGGATTCACCTCTTTGCATTTCATAAGGAGTTTTCACATCACATTGTAATTTCTAGAAACATATTGTTAATATATTGTTTTCTTTTGCATACGATGTCTCCTCTGGCTTTTTGGCCTCCATAGTTTCTCTAGTCTTCTGTATTTTGCTTCTTCCATGTGGCAGGTTTGCATGTAGGTGTTCTTGGGAGAATAGGGTTTTTCCTATTCTAACATGGTATCAGAGCCGTCTTGTTGCTCATTGTTCGTGCTTTGACAAAGTGTATCAGAAACTGGAGGTTTTCTAGTTTTTCAAAAGGTTTTTGTGTGGATTTAGGGGGGACCTTTGTTTCTGGTTATTTTGGGCTCAAACGAACATTACTGTTGTGCTCAGAGTGCCCAAAAACCCTAGAATCCATATAAGGTTTGTCCATTTTGGACAACTTGCCTCCGAGGCAAAAAAAATTTGGATTCCAGTGTCGTACGGGCATGGAAACTGAGAAAAAATAATAAAAAAAACCTTTTTTTACGTTTTTTATGCATTTAAAAATGCAGTCGGTGCATTTTTAAACCGCGCCACCCTTGGCCTGCACCGCCACCGCTCCGCCGGCCTACACCCGGCCCACACCCTGCGAGCTCTGCCCTTCTCCAGCACCCCCACCTTTCGCTGTCGCTTTGTGGCCCCTGCCACTCTGCAGCCCCTGCCACTCCGCCGCTCCATGGCCCAGCCCCACCAGCATCTTCTTCCCTACGCCACCCTGCTCCGACACCGCCTGCTCCGCTCGGCCCCGGCTTCGCCACCCGCAGCGTCGCCCAGTGGCTTTTAATACCCCGCTGGTTTTTTAGCCCCCTTTTGCTAGTGGCAGGTCACATGGGTGACTAGGGGCTCCACCCCAGCCCCCTGCGCATGCCATGCGCCTAGGGGCCATATTTTTTTAGCCCCAGGGGCTTAAATCTTGATTTTGAGGCTTTTTTTACCCTCCCACACTGTTTTCGCTCTATCTTGAGCATATTGGGGTATTTTTCCAACTTTCATATATCATTGGAAAGCTCTTCCCAAGAACTTTTTGATGATGGAGGTTGGGGTTTTGGGTTCTTCCATTTTGATAGTGTTTTTTCTATGAAATTCTGATGTTTTGTTTTGCCTTCTAGGAGCCATATCTTGCTCATCCGGACTCCATTTTTGGCCAACCAGATATCATCAGAAAGCTGGTTTAGTGAAATTTTCAATTACAAAGGTCTTTTTTCTAGATTTTTCTCTAGGTTCTCTCTCCTTTGATTTTTTCTCTTTCACACTCTGGCAGATTACTTGGGTTCTACAGGTCTTGGGATCTCTCCTTCTGATCTTCTGGCTCACTCTTCTTTTTGACTTCTAGGCATTGTATGCTTCTCTTCTATAGCATTCCTTTTTCTGTAAATGTACTAAGATAAAGTGTCTGCTTCTATATATCTGGTATTTTGAGCACCTTGTGTATTTTTTGTACTTGCACTCAATTATAAAGTGCCATGTGGGGTTGTGATGTTTTTCCTTTTTGTGCTCATCCACCTTTGTCAAGTGAGCGTACCTTCCATGACACTAGCCCATGCTGTGTGTTGGTGAAACTATCCTTTATCTTGTGCTTGTACTTCTGTTGCACTGTTGGTGTTCCTGATTCTTCTTTCTACAGATGTTTCTGGCATTGCATTTTAGTGTTCCTGTCACCCTTCTCCTTGTTTAGCATTATGGGGGGGTTCTCCTATTAGTTCTATTGCTTCCTAGGTTTGATTGATCAGCTCTTCAAACTTTGTCTTCTCTACCTAGTCATGCACTATTTTAGTGGGGGTTCTAGTAGTTACTTCTGACAGTGTTTACAGCTTCATGCTTCAGAGATGCTTATTGTTCTTTCTTGTTCCTTTCTTTGGGACTTTCCCTAGATTGGAGGCTTAGTTTCCTTCATCTAGTTTATTTCTTGTATTGGGTACCTGATCCTGCCTTGTTGCCAGGACCCTTCTTTCCTGCTCTCTGCAGTAGTCTCCTAGGTTTTTGATTCTCCCTAAGCTTATCTTAATGGGGGTGTTAGAGTAATAGTCTCTCAGGTTATTAATTAAATCATTATGATTAAATTACTAACTCACCTATTCACTCTAGTTGCTTAAGCTAACCTTAGGTTTTCCCTTTTAGGGTTTCATGATTCCTTTTATAAGGATTCACCTCTTTGCATTTCATAAGGAGTTTTCACATCACATTGTAATTTCTAGAAACATATTGTTAATATATTGTTTTCTTTTGCATACGATGTCTCCTCTGACTTTTTGGCCTCCATAGTTTCTCTAGTCTTCTATATTTTGCTTCTTCCATGTGACAAGTTTGCATGCAGGTGTTCTTGGGAGAATAAGGTTTTTCCTATTCTAACATTTTAACCTTTATCCATTTAGTAATCCATTGTATTACCAACTATTTGTTTTATTCTATCTTTGTGTAAGTTATATCAACTCATAACCTTTAACAAACATGTAAACATTCATAGAAGCATTCATGAAATCTATAAACACATAACACAAGATATGGTAATGCAGAAAACCCCTATTACTGCAGATTGGAAGGGGATGGTTAAGGCTTACAATTTGATCACTTATGATGATCAACCCTATTAGTAGTATTATGTGGAGACTTGTTAAGGTCTACTCTATTAAGATCTTTAGCAACACCATTTAGTGTGCACTCGGTTAAGAGATTTACAAAGGATTGTTAAATCCACCATTCTTGAAAGGATTTCTTCTATTTGCTACACTTGTTGGGATGTAGAAAAAAATACTCATTGACCTGAGTGTATGCAATCTTCAATTGCTGATTATAGATCCATTCATATCACATATACAAAGTATCACCTAATGTGATTGATTAATACCTATGTTGTTTGGTAGCCTTGATTCTATGTTCTTGATAACCAAATTCATATTTTGTTGTTCTTGCTTGAAACTCTTAGTCTGATCCATAGATGTACTCCTTGGCTACTTTCATCCTCACATCACTTTTGAAATGAATGATTACACATCTATTTATAACATAGATTGACCTAATTTAGTTTCATGTATTACAAAGATAACTCTATGATCGAAGGTTTACAACTTAACCTTGATCTCCTAGTTTGCATTTTTTAATTAGTTAGACTGATTAAAACAATTACAATTATCTTTCTTGTCCCTCAATAAATTTTTTTAAAACAAATCAAAACTCTATATAGAACATAATTGTTTTATCTGATGTGGAAGTCAGATCCACTTTTCTCAGGATATAACTGACTTTCGGTGTCTGTTGCTCAGGTTGCTCTAAAAGTATTTCGGTGTTCCTTCTATGAACTGTCTATTGGGTTCCATTTTTTTTTCAGGTTCCTCTCTTTTCTGCTCTATCGATTTATAGTTTTACCTTCTTGTCAGGTTCCTCTGTATTAGTTTTGGGTTCCACTTTCGGTTTACACTGTAAAACTTGTGTCGTCGGGTTTCTCTATACTTGGCACTTTCAATCTAAACTGAAACATGTCTTTCGGTGTAGTGTAACTGACGGTTCAAACAAATTTTTCTCTTTGAGAACTACCACTTGATAACTTATTGCAATACATAAATTTATAATTGATGAATAAATGGAATTGATGGACCCCTTGGAAGAAAGGCTTGTACAATTGAAAAAACTAGAAAAAATGACAAGAAAATCCCGGGAACAAAACCTCAAAGTTAAACAACAGATGAATATTTTGTATGACAAAAAGTCTCAAGATGGAAAGTTCAAAGGAGATTGGGTCCTCATGTGGAATGTGAGAAATCAGGAAAAGGTAAAACATGGGAATTTTGAAGCGTTATGGATTGGATCACATGTCATTAAATGCAAAGGAGGAGAGGACTCTTACTATGTACAAAACACTTTAGGTGAAACACAAGAATTGTAGTGCATGGACAATTCTTGAACCACTTAGTTTCCTAGGAAAAGGAGATATTTTCCATGTATAATAGATTAGGATCCACTTTCCACCTCATATGTACATAATCCACTTTGCCACTTTTTTTCATGTTCTTTAATATTTGTTTCCTATATATGTGGTCTACTCTTACTAGAGATCACTGGTTTCTTGCTATGTGTGCAGGGGGTATACATCCTCAGAAAGAGCCACTGTTGGAACATTTAAATTTTGAGAAAATCATATGCCTTTGCACTATAAATGGGCAATCACCAAGCTTTTGTATTTGATCAAATCCTTGAAATGTGATCGCCACTGTTATATCAATAATTGTTTCTTCACATATCCTCTATAAGGAAGATGTGTCTCAATGGGGTGCTTGATCAGTGAATGTTGTGAAGCATATTTATTCTATCTCTCACTATCTAGTTTTGGGTTGAATGAAAAATCCTTTCAAAGAATAAAAAAGATGACACTTTTTATGGCTTAGGAACACCTCAATGATTAATAATTTTATCAATGAAAGGTGCATACAATTCTATCAAAGAGGTTTTTGAGGATATGATGGCCTCAAACAAATCAGACATGGCTTTATCAAAATATGAAGATACCGATGAAATCAGAACTTAGGGAAAGCTAATAGAAACCTTTCTAAGAGAGAAACTTTACTAAAAAGACCATATCAATGGGGAATAAGAGCCAATTTACTGATGTATGTCTATCAATAAAGTTTAAGTATTGATAAGAGCATAATACACCTCACCGAGCGGGAAACTTCATCAAAAAGAGGTCAACTTGTATGAGGAAGAGGGTATTGATGAAGATGATTAAAGTTTAATCAATAAAAATTATCAGTGAAATAGCATGCATCAAGAAGTATAATACATCCCTCTCTGAAGCCTTATCTTCATCAAAATCATGTTGCGGGGGATTTATCAAAAGGTTGAGTAACTTTGAAGTAAATAAATACATGTATCAAAGAAGCGAAATATAAATTTATTGAAGTTACTTATCAGTAAAAATTAGCATATCAATGATAATTATTTGGTGTGAGTGAAGAAATTTTTTATTGATAAATATATGTCAATAAAGCTAGTCATACTCTCTTCAAAAATGTTTTTCAATAAAGTGAGCATGTCAGTATGCACGAAAAATACGGTGGTGACATAACATTTTCATTGAAAGAGAATATGTTTTGGTAAAGTGACTAAAGGGATTTTTTGAAAGATAATCAAAGAAAAGACATTGGTAAAAGGAAGGAGCACTTCATCAAAAATCTTGACAGCTCTAATCAAAAGGAATATTCTAATGAAACAAGGGTCATCGAGCATCAATCAAGTGTTTGATATGCACAATGAAGTGGGTGATCTTATCGAAAAGACATGTCAGTATGATTGAGGTTCACTTCATTAAAATTACCTTATCGATGAAAATTGATTATCAACAATGAGAAGAGAGGGGGCATCGATGTAGAGATATCATCGAAAGGTAACATTTTCGAGGAAGCATTGGAGATATTCATTGATAAATTACTGAAAGAATTAGATCAAATAAATAGTGAAGGGTGTCATTGAAGCCAAGAAATATTGATTTTTGCAATTATTTTCACCTTAACAGCGATCACATCGACATGAATTTTGAAAAATGAAGTATTTATAACCATTGTAGAGTCCGGCATGAAATAATTTTATAACAGATTTAAAGAAAGATAGATTTGCATGATGTGAGCTTCACTAACAGAGTTCAAAGGCCAGGAAGTGAAAATCTATGAGGAAGTTGCAGAGCATTATCAGAGAAGGAAAGAGTTTTTTATGGTGCACTTGATTCAGAACGTGATCATGTATAAAGATCAATAATACGTAGAACATTTAGGAGCTATTAGTTTTTTTATTTTAAGAAACTAATAGTTAAGTGACAATTAGCCTTTTGTTATGTACTGAATTGATGTGCCCTTTGGGAAAAGGATTTTTATTTTCCCTATATTTATGGGAAATCATTTTGTATAGAAGGTCATCATATAATACAATAAGGGATAAATTAGAGGAAACAATACTTATATACCATGTACTCAGACTTTGAAGATTAGTATAAAGTTTTAGTTTCTTTCTCTACAATTGTGGTGTGGAATTATTTTCTTGTTGAATTGGTCATTTGCGATTATTAATGAAAATAATTAATTGTCATTTTTAAAACTTGTGCAAAGAGGTTATTTGTCCTTCACACTATTTCAAAAATCAAGAAGCATTTGTGAAGTATTGTCCTTATGTTTCTTGTCTTATTAGCTTTCTAAAAGAGATTAAAATCAATTAGACCGATTAGTGTATTATGTACTTGATCATCTTGCATTAATATAATTGAATTGTTGATATTTTATCTAAAGGATAAAATATTGTCTCACAAAGTTGTATATGAGGGTTTGAGGAGGGGTGACTCTGTGCCTAATAAGGAGAAGGGGCTAGTCTTATTCATAAAATATACAGATTTCAAACTAAATTATTAGTCTTAATAGGATTAGATAAACAACATAGAATTAGAATCACAAATAGAAGTAAATCAAGTTGTTGTAGTAGGGTAGATAGAGGATATCCAAAGAAGTAGATCAAACCATATCAGTAGAAGATTAGAAGGAAACATTAGAAAGAAAGTTAGAATCATTTAAATTATAAGAAGAATCAAATAATTAAATATATTTAAAGACTTTATGCCATCTTTATAGACTACAGATAAAAGGGCAAGAAATCAATTTTCTATAAAAATCTTCAACCAAAGGTGATAGTTAAAGAATAGGTGCACCCACCTAGGTTCTATAGAGTCTGAAGCACAAGGGAGTGAACCAAATATTGGTGATTCTCGTTAGTTGGCCAACTCAGTTGGAGAATTTGATCATAGAGATTGGCATACTTTTAGAATTTTCCAATCTGTTGATTTGGGAACCAACAAAAGTAATTGTCTATCTAAATAAGTACAATAGAGGTTTAGTAGAGATCAAAGGGGACATTCCTGATGACATGTTTGACATCTTAGAAGAAAGAAGGTTGAAAACACAAGATAAGTATTAGGATAATAGAGAGACTAATTTGGTCAATCTTTGTTGTTTTCTTACTAAAGATGAAATGGATAACAATCTAGAGAATTCAAAGAAAGAATTGATGAGAAAATTAAGGATAAACAAGCTCATAATTGGGAAGATAGAAGAAGTAACTAAGGAGATAGAAGAATAATGACAAAAATCCTATTGAACAATTAGTATGATGTTTCATAGAAAGATGATGGGAAGGAGATACATGTTAATACCATTGTTCATGACAGTGAGCCCCTTGCTGAAATGGATACTTTATTTCACATCTCTAATGAAGAGCCTAATGGTTTTATTTTTGGAGTAACTATAACTTTTTCATCTTAGTCCATGGTACATGAAGAAGGTATGATAGATGGGTTTCATAACATTTAGATTACTATGAAATCAGAAGACTGTATTCTTGATGACAAGGAGAATGGAGATCATGCAAAAGATAATTAGATTGAGATCTCAAATGCTGAAGTAGATAAAAGGGAGGTTGAGGCAGAGAAATTAATTGATGATAATCATAAGACAAATGAAGTTGTCAAAGAGACTCATAAGGAAGTTGAGGAGAAAGTTCTTAAGGATAAAATTGAGCGAAAATTGGAGGCAAGAGACACTGTGAAAATTGAATTCTTTAAAGATGATAACACTAACATGGAAGATTTGAAGATCACACAAGGTCCAGTTCAATTGGGCAGTCTCAGTTTGATTTAGTTGATAGGACTTGCTTCGGTAGCCCAGGAAAAAGAAAGAAAGCAAATTATGAAGAACCATAAGAAAGATAGTGAATTTCTTGCACTTGTATATAAATTATTATGTAAGATCATTCTGACCTACACAACATATCTAAATGATAGACAATTAGGTCAGCTTGAGGGATTGTTGAATGCAGTGAATGGTCACTTTGAGTCATTAGAAAAATCAGCACTAGTGAAGGTTCAAAGTGAATTTGATGGGAAGAGGTTCAAGTAACTGATTTCCATGAATGAAAATGACATAGTATCATTGGGAGTAGTGATTCAAAGGGTAAAGGATTCTCTAGCCAAAGGAGGGAAAATCTATAGAGCTTACATTGAATACCTTAACTGTGTCTCTGATATTGATAAGATTATAAGGGAGAGTGAGGTGAAGCTATTTGAGAAAACAAAGACATATGATCCTTTGAATAATTTAGCATCAGATCATGCAATTAAAGTGACTTCACTAAATGAAAAAATTAGAACACTTGTCACTAAAAGGGATAGAGTTAAGGGAAGGATCAATGAGTTGGTGAACTTAATTGTTCCTAAACTTGATGTTTTGATGAATGGGTTGAAGGAAGCAAAAGAAACATACACCTTACCAGATGCATCAGACCTTTTTGTTGTAGAATAGTTGGCTTATGTGATATGTGGTCAAATTGAAGTAATGGAGAGAATGAAAAGGAGTTGGGAAATGGATTTTGTTGCTCTGAATTAGGATAATTTCTTAGATATATTTAAACTTTTGTAAGTATTTTTGCATGATTATATATAGGTGAAGTTATATAGGATTTTGGTAGTTATATTTTCTCGGTACCTCAGCCTTTTCCATTGATGTCAAAGGGGGAGAGATAATGAGTGAAAATGAGACATTCAGCTCAAGGGAGCATAAGTTTTTGGTTAGGGTGAGCAATATTTTTGGAGTTTGGCATTTTGTTTGGACACTTAGTCATTTTTCATTAAGTGTTTCCATCAATGCCAAAGGGAGATATTCTAGCAAGAGACACTGATATCAAGCTTGTATTTTGTCATTGGTGGAAACCATACATGATTCATATGGTCACTTATCTTATTTTGTACTTACCAAAGGTCAAATTGCTAAATTGGCTAAGTTTGAGAGAATAGAGACTGTGTAGAGGCTATAGTATAAGGATCGGTACAGATAGTTGACTTTGTGTTTTGAGCTACACAGCTTGGATAAGATTATCTAGGGTATAGACTACCTTATTCCATGATCACACCAGTTGATGATGTCATATGATTGAGTTGTGGAGTTCTGAGTGGCAAAAATCAGTATTCAGTGAAGAAAAGTCACAATCAGGCAGTGGATCATTAAGTGATCTTATTAGATTGATTAATTAATCAATTTATCAGTTTGTTTTTATTTAGCCAACATGCTATAATATATTTATGGCATCGATCAAGGTTAGCATGAGTATTTATTAATGGATTTGGACGACACTTCACATACTACATTTTATGTTCTTGAGACCGACCGGTTAAGATAATGTTTTGCAATTGGGTATATAAGATCAAGTTTTTGTGATTATTTTAGTGAGCTATGGTTAGTTATGATATCGTTGGATGTTTTAAATGCAAAATTGATATGAGAAAAAGTGAGATTGTAGATTAAGCATAATTTTGTCTTGTCCTTGTATAGAATTGTATAGGCATATGTGATGTGAACTTCAAGTTCATTATTTTGGATTGTAGTCCAATACATATTGTAAAGAAGTGTGCTTTCCTAAGGGTTGTAGCCCTCTTTTTTAATTGAGTCATGAGCTCTAGGCAATACACCTGAATGCATGTGCATTTCCCTCTTATTGTACTCAAACCTTTAACATGGTTATTACTGGTATAGAGTAATCATTTGTGGGTACCATCCCCACCGTGGCTTTTCCCTTAACTGGGTTTCAATGCAAAAATCATGGTGTTATGATTTTTTGGATGCTTGTTTTATGTTTCAGTTATTTTCTTTTCATTGCACTTGGTTTATGGTTGAGAAATCAAGTTAATAAGGTTAAAAGTTTCAGAACACTGATTCACCCCCTCCCCCCTCACTCTCAATGTTCCTCAATAATAACAAAAGATACATAATATCTAGACTTTGATAATGAAGGAACATCCACTGGACCAAAAATATCAGATTGAATATAATCTAGCAAACCAAAAGACTTGTGAGGACTAGAGTAAAAAGAAACACGGTGATGTTTTCCATATATGCAATGTTCACAAAATATATACTCAAAATTACAATCATCAAGTTCCTCAACCAGGTTTTTATTTTTCAAAGCTTTTAAACCCTTTTATCCTATATGACCAAGTCTATGATGTCATAGCATAGTTTTCTCTCTAGGAATTTTTACCTCAAAATAGTTTGCAACACTCTCCCTGCTAGCAGCAGTCTGTGACTTTGCAGACATTGTTGCATTGAACAACCCATGCATCCAGCTTGTACATAGTGTCATTTTGTACACCCTTTGTTAGCACTATTGAGCCTCTAGAAATATTACAGCCACCTTTTGAGAAAGTAACTTGCACACCACATCATTAAGCTTACTAAAAAAAAACAAATTTTGAGCAAGACCTAGTATATTCATTACACCAATCCTCTTAATTTTACCATTAGGAAATTGAATTCTGACTCTTCCATGACCTGCAATTTCTAGAGTTGAATCACTAGCTAGGTATACCTTCCCACCATCATATTCTTCATACTTCATGAACCACTATTTGTCTGAAGTCATGTGGAAGGATGCACCTAAATCAATTAACCATACATTGTCTGATGAGTGAGTTTCCAAGGCAGCAATGAAGGCATCAACCTCACTCTGAGAAGACTCAATATCAAAAATACTCTTCTTCTTCTTTTTCTCCTCTTTGCAATCCTTTTGGATATAGCCTTTCTGCCCACAATTCCAACATTTTTCCTTGGACTTCTTACCAGGAGACTTTGATTTCTCTTGTGACTTGGATTTGGAATTCTTTCCCTTTTTACCTTTTCCCTTTCATCTTCCCTGAACAAAAAGTGTAAGAATCAATACAAATAGGTATTGACCTAATTCAACCACCAATCTAATTAACTACACTACAAACTTCTTTACTTTAGAGCATATGAATGACAAACAAATAACAGTAAATAATTTAAAGCATCCACAAATTTAACATACATAACACAAATATTTTATTGTGGAAACCCTTGTCAAAGGGAAAAAAAACACAGTGGGGATGACACCCACAAGCCCGATACTACAGTAAATGAGTTTGCCCGGATAGGAGCTACAAATACCCTTTCTGAGGGTTCACTCGGTTAGAAGTGATTAGAACATTGCTAGGAGTACAATAAGATCATCTATGATCTACCTTGCTAGAAGATTTAAAACCTCAATAAAGAAGTCACCCTGTTAAAGGATTTACAAATAAGAACCTATTAAAGTTCACCTTGTTAGAGGATTTGACCTACTGTAACTGTTAGGAAACAACAAGATTGTTGATCTGTAGAATGGAATTTATTTCCTATAATATCCTTTTCATTTCTCTATACTCTGTAACTTTCTCTCTACTCTCTGATTGCAACATCAACCTGAAATCATAAAACCCTAGTCACCCAAAAATTCTGCAGCAACAAAATCTTTTTGTTTCTTCTCTACCACTTTTTTTCAATATGAGTGGTTCCTACATATAAATCACTTGCACCTCCTTAATAATGATCTTCAAAATGATTTATTAAGATAGTACCATGTGTCAAATTGATAATCTCAATGAAACTAATGATTAATCATGACCGCATTAGGTCAAGATAAGACCTACAAGTTTATATCTCCAAGATAGTAAAACATGCTTTTACATCTCCAATCCAACACCTTAAATCTATTTTAAATGCTTTCCTCGATCTTGTTAATATCAATACATTAGATGTATAACCTTAATTCCATGTCATCAAATCATTAGAAATGATCGCATATACTTTACCACTCACCAATCTTTGATCTACTGACTGGTTGATCAAGAACATAAAATTTCTACCTGTCTTAGTGTCTGTGACTCTAAATTTTTTATCACTAGTTAACCAAATAAGTTATGGTTAGAATCATAGATTCCTCATACCATATAAATATTGTATCTCTGAGCACATCTGAATGTTTCCTTAACTCAACCACTACCACAATCTAACTAATATTGTTCTTCCTAGACACCAGTCAACATACAGAGTTGATCTTTCTCTTTACCGATCATGTGCAGCTCTTACCGATCACTGTAATCATGATCTCTAAATATATTGACATCAAGGACAACCAATTATGCATCCACTCATGACCACTCTTCATATTTCCTTCAAAACTTATCATAATTTCAACAATAAGTGCCTCCTTGGCTATCTCAGAAGATTTCCTTCATGAGTCTTCTGCCAGCAATGAAGAAACCACATCTTCCATTTTGAAAGTGGTTATTGTACTTCCAATAGCCATCACCAGATGATCCAACATATAAGGAAAGGAACATAACAAAATCATGCAATGATCCTTGTCATCATTTTTTACTCCTACAAAAGATAATTGTACAAAAATCATGTTGAAAGTAATAAGATTATTTGAAACAGATATACATCCAATCATCTTCAAAGAGTACAATTTCTTCCCTGGGAATAGCTTATTTACCAAAGATTTTCCCTAATAAATATCGCCAAGTTTCTTCCACAAAGAAGTTGTTCTCTCTTCATGAACACTAAAAGAACAAAATCAACAAGACAAAGCCTAATGAGTTATTTAGCTTTTATATCTGCAATCTCCCAGACATCATGTTGCATGCCTAATGTTTTATTTTCAAACGCTAAAACCCATAGATCTCTATCCACCAATCCACAACTCCTCTTGATGTTCTCACCATCTCAATTTGCAATATTGATTACCAATCTCCTACCAAACTTGCACTGTAGAAATGACACAAAAAACCTTTTCTACCCACAAGGATAACACAAGTGGTTGGCTCTAATACAACTTGTTAGGAAGGCAAGTTGCGTAAACACCTTCCTAAATTATAAATTCTTAGAGGAGAATGTTGACAAGACTTTTTGACCGGTTCTGCCAATAGTGATAAGTTGTCACCAGGTACCGGGGTAATAGCCAACTTCACCTATAAAGATTTTGTGGAGAATAAATTCTCTAGGCCTTCAAGCACCTGAGTGTCGAGTCTCAACGGTGTGGGGAAGCTAAGTTGGGGAAGTGACTATTTGTTTGGGGGGATAACTAGTTTTACTCATCTTCTTCAAGGATTTTAGCAATGGGGATGGGGTTTCCTGTAAGCACATTATGTTTACTGAATAAATAGAAAAAGATAAACCATAGTTAGATTTTATTATTTCTACTTATAGTTGTGCAACATAATTCAAACATCAACAATGCTCCAATGTAAGAACTACACTAAATATTGAATACATATAGAACTAGCGATTCATACATATTAAATAGCAAGGGGAAATGAGATCATTAATCTAAACTAAACATTAGAGCAAAGGACATTAGAAACATACAACACAAAAGATGTTCGTGAACTCCAAAATCAGAACAACACAACACAAGTAGTCATAAGGTGTTCCTCCTTCTTCATTAACTCAACGGTTTCTAGCATCACTAGTGTATACATCCATGGCTCCAAGGGAGCATCTAAACTACTAAGAAATCCTAAGCATTGAGCTCCAGAAACAACTGAAAATGAAAAGCTATTTTTCTATTACTTGGTGGACTGCAAAATCATAAATTTCACCAACCCTTATTATGAGGTTGGACTTCTTATTTATACACATAGTGTTCCCTAAAACTAACCTAATCTAACTGTACACTTAACATATAAAATACATTATTCAGTGGCTGGTACTACTTGCACCACTTACAATCACCTTGAAAAGAGGAGAGGTCTAACAAGACAGATGAAGAAGACAAGAAGAGAGGTTGGAAGAATTAGCATAGAGAAGAGTGTCAGAGTATTAACAAAGGAAATCTGATCTTTCGAGTATTCGAGGCTACATGCCTCATCAATGCAAAATGTGGCTCACTGTCTTTGATGCACCAAGTAGTAAATGCGGGAGCGGCACCTTGGGAGAATCACCTGTTGGAACCATCCCTCCATCTGATGTGCCTTATCAGGAGCACATACCTATTGACCCCCTTATTAATTGCTTGACAATGACCAATCGGCTCCGGGGACCCTGGACGCGGGTCAATGTGAAAGAATACAAAACTTTAGACCTGGAATTCTGGGGTCTGGGAGCTTATGCTCAAAGAATAAAGAATTTGCAAAATTGTACCCTGCTGGTGAGAATCTCCAGAGTCCAAAGAACTTTATTGTCCCTTATATGTTTTAAATGCTTCTAAAATCTAGGGAATTCTCTCTTCTTCAATTTCCTTGATGCCCGCTAGGTGGAAATTTGCTGCCTCCAATTGCTCGCCCATATCTAGAGCATTTCCTTTAAATTTTGCAGCCATCTTTGCTACATCATGGGCCCAGAGCATCATGCAGGATAAGCATGACATCTTTGCTCTGTCAAAATCTCCTTAGGGCTAGTACCGTGACTCCATTAATTCATTGAACTTCCCCACAACATAATCTACCAAAGTACACATATCTATGTTGAAGGGATAGACTCCCAAAACCCTTGTGACAAAAGCCTTATATAAATTCAAAGAATACTCCACTCTCGGGACTTTGTCTTTCAAGGCCGCTACAAGTTGCTTTCTAATCTCCAATTTGAGATCAAGTCTATAGTGTTGGACCCAGATAAAATTGAAAGACTCCTCCCCCAAAATTCCCATCTCCACGACGGGTTCCTCTCTGAGGTTCATGAGCTCCCCCAACTCGCCCATCCATGCCTCATATTGTTTGATTTCTCCCTCCCATAGAGAAATGGCACCTTTGAAATGGTGCAAGATGTTTCCACCCATATTTAGGTATGGGAGTGTTGCATCTAAGAAATGTTAGACATTTCCTAGCTGCTTGGCCACCCAGTCATCTACTGCTTGCACTTTCTTTTTCATATTCCTTAGCGCATCAACATCACCCCGTAGGAGCAGTGTTCTAGATGTAGAAGCTTCTGGATGGATTACAGTCAATGGTTGTGCTAGCTATGTTAGTAGCCCATTGAGATTTACATTCTTTTCCTTTTCTTCTTTCAGTCTCTGGGCTTGCTTATCGTATCGGGCCTCAATTTCCTAGCTAGCCTCCTTTAGCAGGTCCAATTCACCATGCTTTTCCCTCTTCCCCAGAGGTACTTCTATAACAGTTTATTCCACAGCACTTATTGCTACTTCCTCTTTGTCTGGGGTAGGTGTCGTAATGACTGTGACTGTATCTCCGCCCAGACTAGGCCCTTGAAGTAAGACGGCCCTACCACCACAAGGGCCTGATTGTTTGGGTCTTCCCCAAGTTTATGTTGTTCATCCCTGACATTTATAGTCTCTTCGAACTCTTTCTCCTCATTCCCAGGATTACCTGCACTATCCACCTTAGTGGTATTAGTATTTGTTGCCTTAGCATTCCCATCCTTAGCAGCATCGGTAGAATCAACATCCATATCTCTGGGGTTCTCCCCCTCATTCTGTTGTTGTTTTTGTTCTCTAGCATCCTCTGCCGAGTCATTCTCCTCCATTGGTGTATCTTCCAGAGGTGGTGAAGGTGTCCAAACTAGATTTGACTGTAGCATTACAGGGATTACCTTGCCAAATGTTACCACCTAGGGTAAAGGATTACTTTGGGTGGGCAGAGGTGTTTGGAGCATGACAGCTAAGGTTACGGGTACTCCCAAAGGTCTAGTTCCCTCAGCTAAAGCTGGCTGCTCATTGTGTACTTGCCTCTTTTCTCCTTTTTTAGTCCCTAGGACTAGTATCTCTTGAACATCAGGGATGTCCACTTGTTCTTTCTCTTTTTCTTTCTTTGCCCGAACTTCCAGTTCTATGGAAACTTCTTTCTTTGGTATCTCCCCTTTATTGGGGATTGTTTCTTCTTCCTACGCAGTGATATTTTCCACCGCCTTTCCTATATCCCCCTATAAATTTACAAGTTTGTCAGTCCCAAAGATGTCATCAAAATCATCATGTGGAGGGGAGGTCTCCGGGGGATTCTCTGGTTCAAGGGATTCTGGGATAATCTCCACCTAGGGATGTTAGGCATCCCAAGATCTATATCTACCCTTGGTGGAGGGACATTTGTTCTTTGCTTCTTCCTCCTCGTCACTAGTGGGGGTCTGGCATCTAAAATGGCTGCATGTTTATCCTCCACTCCCCTCCCTGTTTCCCAAACCATAATTTCTACAAGCGAAGGGGAACCATAAGGGAGGTCAAGTTCTATCAAAGTGATTAGGAATCCAAGCTAGGTGCTTATTGCTTCCTTCATCTGATGGGACGCTGCCAGCTAAAGGTGCACCTGTTCCAAAATGAGAACTAAAACTGTAGATAAAATTTGGGCCACGGTTTCAACTTTTTTTTTTCCTTTATCCCCACCTTGCCCGGAGGTTCCCGATCTAAAAGTGGATCCCTACAAAAATGGGCTGACTCTACGAGTGCTCTTTGGACATACCTTTGAAAAATACACATGACTACGTTCAATCACATCATGGGTGATTTCTTCAATTGCTAGTATTTTTGAGGTGTCCTAATCCACCAGAGGGAGAGTCATCTTGTCCACTCCCTTATCCTTGTACTGCGGATCTTCTGTGGACCCGACATCTAAAAATTCCTTTGGAAAGGTCTGAAGCTTGAGATGCTTCATCATACCTTGTGTCATCCTGACAAAGTGCCAATTCCGGACTTCAAAATCTTCTTGGCAGTTTGCCCAAAAATCCTCCATGTGAGGCTTGTGAGGGTCTGATACCTGGGGCAATGCCAAATCTATCTTATCTAGCGGATCAAATTCCTTATGTGCAAAGTAAAATTTTTCCATCCCCAAACATTTTAATTCACCATCAGCTTCTTTCACCGCTATAAGGCTACAAGTGTAGTTCCCACAGGTGATCAAGAAGGGAATGTTGATGACCTTCTTGAGGCTAAAAAGAGCATCTAGCTCCAAGATCTTCCTGCAATATTCCAAAATAATAATCATATCCCTACAATGCTTGCACAATAGGTAGGGTTTTTTAGAGAATTCGGTCACCCGAATGTAGGAGTGTTGTTGAAACTAGATGTAGTAGTGGCCATAAGAACTGACAAGATTCATTGCCTCCTTTGAAATCTAGTAACCGACATCCCAAGTGGGTGTAAGAATGTTTTAGTAAATGAATGCATCGTTTACTCTACAAAAACTGGGGAAACTGGCCTCCCATTGAATTTGTGGGAATTGGTCCCATAGAGAATTCTAGCCTAGGTCGGTCCTAAGGATGCCAACAGTGAGTAGACCCTGTGTTATGGATCGTTGCTGCGTCAGTGCCCAAAAAACATATGAAGTCATGTAGAACTTGGAGGTCCAGGTGACCTTGACAAGCTGGGCATCCACATGATTGGCAATGATAGTGGCCTAATCAAAAGTCTATTTGGTGGAGGTGATGCCGAACAGGAAGTAGTACATCCATGCCAATAATTCCCGAGCATGGGATTCTTCAAAGACCCTGCATAAGGAGATGATCCCCATTTGTATGCTTTCCTTGAACTCTGTTCGGGAAATCTCCAACTTCATCTTTCTATAATCTTTCTTCGGGGTCTTGAGCCAGTTGGAGTTGAGGTATTGTCGAGCCATCTATGGAACCTTCTCGAACTCATGTAATGCCAAGGCCCAGGTGATAACAGTAGAATTGGTGAAGTGGGGGATCCCCAGTCTCAAGGTGAATGTTGCAGTTTCTAGAGACACTAAGGGCATTGGGTAACCCGAGGGAAGAAGAGCGGTGAGCATGTTAGCCTAGACAGTTGTGTTGTAGTAATCCACCAATGAAAGAATAAGCTCCAGAGCCTGCACTAAGTAGGGGAAGCAAGCATCTTTGAGGATTCCAGAGGAAACCACATTGAGTGCCATCAGATCTCGATCCTTGCGCTAGATTAACATCAATTTTACCAAGGCCTAGAGTTTGGCCCATACTCTGACTCTTGGGTCAATGATCATCTGTAGCTTGGAATCTACTTTAGATCCCAGAATAATTTCTTCCTTTAGATATTTTGTGGTTAGTGGAAGCTTCTCTGAGGCCTTCTCGGCCTTGGTCCTTGTGATTGCCCTGGTTGAAGTAGTTGAGAGTTCCAGACTCCCAGGTGGAGAAGATCCTTCAGAAATGATGGATCTGTGAATTGATCGGCAACCTGCATGACCAAAAAATCATCAATATAGATAAAACATAATAGAATTCTAGATTCTAGAGATTTCATCACCACCTTGCGTTTGTTCTTGAAAAGGTGTTATTTTGCATCAAACCCAAAAAATATATATTAAATGAAATGACTTGTTCAAGAATTTGATCAATGCTTGGGGATTCTAGGAATTCTGGCTCATGTGGTGAATGAAGTGAAGGGCGAATGGGAACAAGGGACACAAAGTCTGGAAAACTAACCATTATCGACATGACCAGCAATTAGCCATACTAGGATGACATGGAGCATCACGTGGTCATGTAATAAAGGGAGTAATGGAAATAATGACGACAACTATCCTAACACATAAGGGAATGAATACCACTTGGGTTGGTTTTGAATACCACTTGGGTTGGTTTTGAATGTTTGCATGTGGGGCATTTAACCCCACCATTAAAGTGGAGATGATGGAGGAGGTAGAAAACCTGCAAACTCGACCAGGCGAGGTACCGAGTTTGAATTCGCAAGCACTAGATGGGAGAGCTTGACATTTTGATCACACGCATAAGGGAATGGTGAGCTCGTCACTAGAAAAAGGGGGAATATACAAGAAATGTACAGAGACTACAAACACCTATGCACAGAGGGCCAAAGAATAACTTATAGGCCTACCCAAAAATAGACTCATTCACATCTACCTACAAATGACAATTTACAAAATTTACAGAATGTACAAGAATTAAATTGTTTTACAACTACACAGAGGGTGGACAACCCTCTTTCAGAGCCATCCCACTAATGAGAGGTGACAACAAAGAACAGAACCAATAACAGAGAAAAGAAACCAAAAGAAAAATGCAAGAAACCCAAAACAAAACCAGAAAGCAAAGAAAAGGAACCAGAAGGGCCTATCTTAGAAACAAGGGATGTGGGAGGATGAGCATGGGAGGTGCTTTGTAACTGAACAACTTCAAATCACCATGAACCCACAATTTCTAGTCACTTTCAGGCATTGTTTAAGCTTTGGGAATAAATCACACTTAGTTGCTGCTGAAATCACTCTAATCACTTTGAATCACTCTAGGGTAATTTGTTCACGGTAAATGTAACAATGACTGGTGAAACTCTATTTATACCCCTAGGGTAAAAACATACAACATTCCTTCTACAAGTTCCAAGAAAGGAAAACCTTCAGACTCCAAGCTTGGGGATCCCATGCAACCACATGCTCTAATGAAAAGAGGATGTAGTGACAGAGGATCCCAGAGTCTAAGAATCAGGCTAGCACGAAGAAGACAAAAACATTCTGGGACCGGGTCCTGGAGGAAGAGAAACCAAGAAGAAAGGAAACAATGACCCCGTGGAAGAAAAGGCTAGAAGAAAACAAAAGGGAAAAGAAACAAGGCTAAAAAAAAAAGGGGGACCCAACATTTTGCCACCAAAATGTAGGGATGGGTATGCAGGGCATAACAAATGGCAACTCACTGGGACGGATTCCTTAGCGCATTTGAGAACTATAGAATCTCTGGTTAGCAAAACTAAAACTCACCTTTACCTGGAGTATTATGTGGGAAATTTGAGTCCTAGGGATTATATGGCTTACTTTGTGTTGTCATTATGGCAACAAAGTCATATGTGTAGAAGACAGAACAAAACAGTGACTTGCAGTTGATTAGCACATCAACACACATGTGTATGATCACATTAGGATATGCACATTCAGACTTAAGCTCTATGGTATGTTGTTATGCTTACCCTATACATGCATAGTATGGAATGGTAGTACAGACAAGTTACAGAAAGAACAAGTACACTAGTAGTTCAGAATACAAAGTATGAAGCTGACTTCATATTTTTTATTAGCGTGTAATATTTTGTTTTGTAAAGGCTAAGATCCTATTGTAATAATTTTTTAATCATGTATTAAACATTTTTGTAAACACGCTTAAGCCAATTTGTTTGGAAGCATTGTGAATGTTGTTTTTGGGCTGACTAAGGTCTTGTTTATAGTCGCGTCTATTCAGGCATAAACATATATATATA
>MU225495.1:5908954-5929702 GCA_018584345.1 Thuja plicata | reverse complement strand
ATTCCCCCCCCCCCCCCCCCTCTCAGTGTTTCCAACATATTCTTCTTGCAAGGCATGAGGTGTCTGAGAAAATTTGACTCATCAATGATTCAATCCTTCGATCCTTCATCAGTTGTGAGGTGTGTGCTTTGAAATAAAATCAAGCTGATGACTTTCGGGAGAAACAGAGAGTAGGCACTAAATATATTGAACCAAAATCATTATATCTTGCATGATCCCCCAGATACTAGAATTCTCTATTCTTCAATTCTTTCTTTTCTTTTCTTTTGAATATGGGGAAGGCGGTACTTCTTTCACCCTGAAACTTAAGCTTAGCTAATTTTTATAGTGGTTCTCCTTTCACCTTACCATCCATTTTATTTTTTTGAATAGGAGATACATTCCAGACTCAGGATATTTTTATGATTTTTAGACTTGGCCAACAACCAGTGTAACCGATCTTCCCTCAAGGACCATGGATTACTTGCTTCTTGGATTTTCTGTTAACTAATCTAAAGACCCTCAAGATATGAATCTGATGAAGATTACCCATAACCTTTTACCATATGTACAAAATAACTCTAGAGTGTGAATAAATTCCACCATGCTAACAATAGTTTCCAGACTAATCAAATGCATAAGGTATTGTTCCAAGGACTAGATGTCATGCAAAGCATACCTGTCTACAAGAAGAGGAAAACACACCAAGAACCCGAAAACTAAGATGCCAAGCAAAAGAAACCAAGAAAAAAAGCAAAAAGGAAAGGAGGCGGCCTTGAAGGACTATCGACAACTATTTACAAGGACAAGGCACTCCCAAGGAGCACCGGGAAAAGATAATTACAAGCGGGGAAACCTTTACATATAATACAAATTCAAGAAAACTTACCACACACCTCATTCGAAGTAGTGCTTAAGAAATTATCCATTGATAGGCAATGGAATAGCTTCTCTAGTCATGGTACTGAGGTGATAAGTATTAGTCCCACAAATCTTAGAAATCAGATATGGTCTGTGCTAGAGCCTTTGAAATTTGGTGTGCTTTCCTTTGTTCTCTCGAGCCTTGTCCCACAGAGGGACTAGGTCCAAAACCTGCAAGGCCTTGTATTGGGATCTCCAATCAAACCATCACTTGATGACTGTTTGATGACATGCAAAATTTTCTAGTGTCATGTCTCATTGTTCCTCCATTCTCACCAAGTTCAGGAGCTGAACTTCCATGATGTTGTCTCGGTTGTTGAATTCTTGCATAAACTGTAAAACTACGATTTGTAAGCTGATAGGGAACACAGGATTATGGACATAAACCACATGAAATGGAGAAGTATCTAGGGCTTCCTTGATTCTAATAAGGTCTACCTAAAGAGAGAACCTAAGCTTTTGGTGCTAGTCCCAAGGTTTTTTCTCTAGCAAATGTTTGATCACCTCTAACATATTTTTATTAGTAAATTCAGACACACCATTTCCCTAGGGGTAATAGTTGCTAGAGAAATTCAAGGTGATCTTCCTCTCATAGGTCCATTCTAGTAACTATGCCAAAGAAAATGTTGGACCATTGTCACACACTATAGCAAAGGGCATTCTGAATTTGGTGACTATGTTTTCTTCCAGGAATTTGATAACTACATCTGTCATGTTATTTTTGCATGGAATTGCCTTGGACCACCAGATGTAGTAATTGGTTGTAGTCAGGATATACCGATGGTTGGAAAATGAGTTGGGGTTGATTTTCCTGATAAAATTGAACTCCCATTGGGAAAAGGGTCAAACTTCAAAGACCGGTTGCAGAGGCATGGCTGGGTTTTGCTCATGATGGGCTACGGTTTAGCAAGTGTGGCACTTCCTCAGGTGAGTGTAGACATCTTTGAAGATGAAGGGCCAGTAGTATCTGAATCAAAGAATCTAGTGGGTGGTGGAATCCACTAAGCCATTCCTAGTTCCAAACTGCCCATGGAATTCTTCTATCATTTTGGCAGCTTGGTCCCTCTCTATGCACCAGAGGTAAATCCCTTCGAAATTCCTACAAAAAAGCATTCTATTTTTATTAGGAAGTGTGCATTTTTCAATCGTAGGGTGCAAATTTTATTAGGGGGAATCCCCTCTGGGAATCTGTTATTGAGAAACAAGTATACTAGGTCAGTATACCATGGGTCCTAAGTGACATACACCACTATATAAGTTTGATATTCAACATTTGGAGTTACTTCCGCCATCGCTCTACATAGTCCCTAGCCTTGGACTATCTTCATTGGTTGCATCTTTAGATCATATTCTTGGATGATGGCCATCCTTTTACCCTGGCGTTCTCCCAGTTCACTCTGCAATAGTAAAGATTTAACTACCTAGTTCGGAATGATAGCGTGCACTTTGCTCCAAAGAATATAGTGCCATAATTTCTTCACGGCCTAGACTAGAGAAAAAGCCTTCTTTTCCAAAGGTGAATATCAAACTTCGGCATTTTTGAAGGGGGAGCTCATGAAAGAAATGGTTCATTCTTCCCTTTCAACTTTCTGGGTTAGGACTATCACTGCAGAATGAGGTGAAACAAAGGAGTATATGTAGAATGGGAGGGAATAGTCCAGACTTGCCAAGATGGGTGCCTCCACTATAGTTTGCTTGATCTGGGAAAATGCTCGCTTTGCTTTGGGGCTCCACTCAATCTCAGTATCTTTTCATCATGTCATTGATTGGTTTAAATATCTCAGTGAATCTAGTTATGAATCGCCAGATAAATTTTATCTTTATGAAGAAAGATCTCATTTCCTTTTTACTATCAGGCATTTGTAAATTCAGTAGTGCTTCAACTCTCTCAGGGTCAATGGATATCCCCTTCTCAGAGACTATATGCCCAAGCAGCTTCACTTCAGTGACCCCAAATATGTATTTCTTAGGGTTGAGGGAAATACCATACCGGTAACATCTCTCCCAAATATGGGTGAGGTAGGCAGAATGGTCAGGCCTGTCCCGGGAAAAGACTGTAAAATCATCCATATCTAGATGATTATGCATTTTTTCATTGAAATGTGGCCCCTATGTTGATGAGGCCAAAGGGAATTCTTCAGTATCCAAATGTTCCCCACTTGGTGGTGAATGTCGTTTTATATCTATCCTCAAATTTAACCATAACTTGGTTATATCCATAGTACCCATCCAGGAAGGTCATTATTTAGGAACCATTAACAATATGTAACACCTCATCCAATGAGGGGAGAGGGTGATTATCCTTCTTAGATGCCTTGTTTAAATTGCAAAAATCCACACACATGCGGATCTCACCGTTCTTCTTTTGCACAGGGATGAGGTTGGAAACCCATGTTGTGTGCCAGATAGAAAATATAATCTGGGCTAATAGTAGTTTATAAACCTCCTGATGAATTAGAGGTTTGATCAATGGGTTTACTGGCCTCTTCTTTTTTCAGAAGGACTTGGCATCTAGTTTTAGTGGGATAGTATGAGTCATGATGGATGTGTCATAGGTCTTAAAATCCTCATACCCCCATGCAATAACATCAATGTATTCTTGGAGAACTGCAAGAATCTTCTCCTCCTCTGGGGAGCAGGAGGTACCAATGTGCACAAATTTTTCTTTATCGGCCTTGTCGATGTTGACCTTTTCAAATTTTCCTCCCTTAGAGGAGGATGATATCTTATCTTGGCCCTGGGGGTCTGAATCAAAGATGCGTTCAAGAGCTACCATCCCCTTAGGGATAGTGTTTGTGGGTAGGTTGATGTTCCTATCATCTTCTTCACCCTGCCTGGTATTGTCATGATCCATTTCTTCCACTATCTGATCCTTGAAGATGCCAACATTGGCCATGAAGGCTAGAATATGTTGGTCATCCTCAAAAACCTAAAAGTGGGTGATATTATCCGGGATGGATAGGGTGGGGACCATCTCAATAGAAAACTTCCAGAGCTGGGAGCCAGCCATCGGCTCAAGGGTGCTAGCAGACATGACAAGGGCATCTAGAACATAGTTACATTTCTAGGGAATAAGCTTGAAGCCAAAAGAATCAAAGTCTTCAATTAGGCTCCATGCTTGGTTGCGGTACGTGGCCAGCCTTTTTTCATGACACATGTATTGGCTCTGAACCTGCTTTACAATCAACTCTGAATCACCCATTTTTTGGAGGTGGGTGATCCCTTTTCTCAATGCAAACAGGATTCCAAGGACCAAGGCCTCATACTCTATGACATTATTGGTGTAGTTAAACTATAATTTGTAGGATGCGAGGAAGGATTTCCCCCATGGGTTGATCAGCTCCACTCTGGCCCTGCAGGCTTGTTTAGACCGGGACCCATCAAAATTTAGGCTCCACAAGTCGTTGTTTGTATTCTAGGGCTGGGAAGGTTAAGTGGCATTTGGATTGATTTTGGGAGGGTTGGGAGGTGATTCCTTTGGCTCGAATGGTGCGTGGGTGAGGTTTTCCTATGGAGAAGTCTCTGGTTTGAATTATTGGACAAGTGGCACCTTAGGTGTACCGTTGGATGGATCACTTGGTCCAAGTGAACCAGCTTTATGTTCTTTTTCCTAGAATTCATTGATGTGGCGGGTAGCAGCGGCGATGCAAGGCTCACACTCCAATTTGGAGTGTTTTTTATAATGTACCTGGCACCAAGTGTCGAACAAGAGTGTGGTCAGGGTTCTTGTCTTACCTTGTGAGTCTACCTCACCCTTCAGTTTCTTGTCTAGGTCCTGAATTCTCTGAGAGACTATGGGATCCTTC
The DNA here is from genome assembly GCA_018584345.1 of Thuja plicata. Taxonomy (NCBI): domain Eukaryota; kingdom Viridiplantae; phylum Streptophyta; class Pinopsida; order Cupressales; family Cupressaceae; genus Thuja; species Thuja plicata. The sequence goes on along the minus strand of MU225495.1, from coordinate 5,924,996 downwards.
CCAGGAGTAAAATCAAACATTAGGATCTCCAGTGGTCGGTACACCCCGAGGGAAGATTTAGAGAAAAGGAATTCATTTACCTTCCTGACTTCAATGAGGTCCTACTTCATTATGGGTTCACTCTCCACCCAGATTTGATTCAATTTCCCCTTCCAGGGGAGCCACAAGTGGGAGAAATCTGTAGAAAAATACCCATTAAGGGCCTTAGAGAAATTTTGACTTAATAACATCCCATAGGTTTTAGGGATGTCCACCACTTGGATGTCTATTATTCTCAATATTCGGGGGTCTTGGATGAGCTGAATCTAGACATTTTTCAGCTCACCCACCATTTTCATAGCAGTTTTGTCCAATTGAACTACTGCACCTTTAGATGGAGTGGGAGTGAGTCCGAGCTTCTAGCATATGGATAACGGCATGACATTGCTTGAAGCACCAGAATCTACCAGGAAATTGTATAGGTTCTTCCCTTGAATGTTCAAGCCTAGTAGAAAGGGAGGATCCTTTGTGTTTCCCTAGAAAATGGTCGAGTTGGCATCGTCAAATGTGACAGTCCTTGGTGGATGACTGACAGCTTCTGAGTTTCCCAAGAGTTTCAGAAGGGACTTATTCTACTTCAGATAGTTTATAAAAACCTCCATCATAGTCATGGAGGTGTTGATTTTCTCTAATGCCTTAGTGATGTCAAACTGACCCCCCTAAGTAAAGTTGACTTCCCTCAGCTGGATCCCTGGCTTGTTTAGAGCCAGGTCCCTTCGGAGGGAAGGAGTGATCAGTTGTGTTATCCTAGGGAGGGGTATTCTTGGGAGTCATTGGTGTGTAAGCTGGCCCTTTGCCATCCTAACTCTAAATTTTGTAGGGAGTCCATAGGTTGGTAAAAGCAATAGCCTCATAGGCCAGGATAGATTCATCAAAGAACCCCTGCAATTTGGGTTCTTCTTCATCCTCTTCATCTATCTCAAAGAAGACGGTCTCACACATAAAAGGCTATGTGAGGAGGCTCTATTGTGGATGGTTTCAAGGGAGTAGGATTGATAGGTTGTTGTCTATCCAAATGGGAGATCATGATGATCTTCTCCAGTGTGGCACACTTCACCTCAAAATGAGAGTCGGTGTCATACAATCTACACCATGTAGTCAGGGGGTGGAATTCTGCAAGCTGTGCAGAATGACTAGATCCAGCACCACCCTAAGTGGTATTTTGGTTCAGAGGAGGACCTTTACTATTCACATTGTTGTTCCATTGTTGATTGAGCTGAGGCCCGTTGTTGTAATTCTGACCTCCAAAGTTGATATTTCATTGTCCGAAGAAGATATCCCTCTGGGAATTAGAGTTGTGAGGCACGGAAGGCCCCACCTTTAGCTGCCTCATGTCCCTTGTTAGAGAGGACACCAATCACCAGAGGGATTCAACTGTTAGTAATAACTGAGAGGGTGGGTGAATCAGTGGCCTCAAACATTTATCAATAAATTAACCCTTCAAACTTAGTACCACAAAATTATACCTCTAGTTATCTTTAGTCTTGTAAGATGAATTCCTTGGAATACTTATATCAAACTACTACTTGTCAGAATTCTTTGTAAAACCTTCTTCTGTATGTTTACCAATAAGCACTATTCCTATTTACCAAAACACAGTAAATAACTAGTTAATACCGATCAATCCAGATTTACTTATGTGAAATTAAAAATAATAAAGTAATGACTCATAGACACATGACACATGGATTTTTAACGTGGAAACTCTGTTAACAGAAAAACCACTGGGATCGGTACCTCAAATTTTCACTCTTCTGAAGTGAGCTTAGTGAAGAGCCAACCATGTTAAAGGTTACAAACACACTGTTAGGTGTGACCTTGTTAGAGGATTTAAATGAATAGTTTGTCACTTAGTATCTAGCATCTAATGATACCATCCTTGATCAAACACTCACTTGGCCTTACAATAGGTATCAGGCATATCCAATGCTACTTTGTATGATCAAAATTTTTGATACTCCTTGGGATGTATCTCAATTAGAAAAGACTTTTAACTCCTGCTCAGTTGAGAGACTTGATGCTTCAGTGGTTAAACTGAAACACTAAATTGATCTGTTCACATTTACAACTTGAATTTCAGATTTTCAGATCTATTGTAAGTGCATTACCTTTCTGATCAATTTTATCAATTCAATACCTTTTCTCCACACTGTTCTTCTCTATGATGTTGTATCATTGTTTGTCAGTGTCTATAGAATTTATCTCTTTCCTCAACTTGATTGATCAGGTCTAAATGAAGACTTTCTTTTCCTTATGAATCTCTTCAGCATCTATTCTCTTGTCACTCCCCTTTTTCATATTGAATAATTTTGTCTCTTATATAGACATGATTTCACTATTTCTTGGCTTTCTTGATCTTGGCGTGATCCAAAATTCTCGACAATTAGATTTAAAGAAAAAATCCAGTTTTATCTCATAGAGATCTTTTTTCCAACTAGACAAAGAAACTTTAAATACTTTACTTATCTTCGGCTTTATCTTGTCAATTAAAACAATGATAAGTACCAGTTAAGTCTATATTTGGATCTTGACAACTAAGCATTTTGTCATTTCCAAACTCTTTTTTCTATCGGTCAATACTTCAGTTAGTCGTTGGTGACAACTGACTGTTCCATCGATGTGACTTTAGTTGTCTTCGGATCTCCATCCATCAAGCAACACTATAATTTTGTCCATCAGGTTACACTGTGCTTTGGTCATCGGGCAACACTGTGACTTTGCTCATTGGTAATACTGTGCTTTTTCTCACCAGGTAACACTGTGCCTTTTCTCTCTTACTCTATCTGTTGGTGTGCACTTCGTCAGTGTGTATAGTCACTTTGTGAATACTTGAATTTAATGCATTACTGCTAGCATAGCCTTTGATTCATTGGTTCTCTAAAGTTTTTAGCAATATGTCCATGACCATACAGATTATATCAAGTTGACATCAATGATAATGCAATACATTAACTAATTTAATTCCTTGCATTAACTTTCTATGACTTGGTGATCATCAACTTAACATCTTCAAACATTCAATCAATTATAGTTCGTCAATCTCTCCCTTTGGCATTTATGGCAACACACTACAATATCACACTATATTATCACTAATATAATATGAAATATAACAGTCAAAGTTCATCAAACTACCAATCTTATGTATTATAACCGATACAAATATCTGGTCCTCGGTAAGCTCTCATAGCTTAGATTTGATTCTTGCAGCTCTCTTTTTGTCTTCAGTCCCTTCACTGGATAGATGTAGAATATTTCTTCTTCTGATGTGATGTGTTCTCTTCTTGTGTCAAACTCTCTCCCTTTGATAGTTCTGTTCTTTGATGTCTCTTGTCATCAATTCTCTCCCTTTGTATGTACTCTCCCTTTCCAGTTACATCTCTCCCTTTGGATAATGTGATGGATATAATCTCTCCCTAATGTGATAATGGATATAATATCTCCCTTTGACAGAAATGCCAAACAAATATTTGACACTAGTGTCAAATAATCCTTTCTATCCATAATATACTCCTTGAATTTCCAAATCCATCAATAATACAATAACTCTGGTGCTTGGAGTAGATAAATACCTTGTTGTGTATAGATTTATCTTTGAAGTCCATCTTTTTCTTGCATCAACATGAATGATATTCTGATAATATGTAGGTTGACGTAGCCTTCTATTCATCTTACTGACCAATAGACAAGGGTCTGACCCATAGTCTTTTTCTCAAGTACTCAAATGCATCCTTGGGCAGTGGCTTGGTGAAGATATCAGCTAATTGTTCCTTTGATTGCACATACTCAAGTATCACCTCCTTTTCTTGACTTTTTCTCTCAAATAATGATACTTGATAGCAATATTCTTTGTCTTAGCATGCATGACTAGATTCTTGGAAATTTTTATTGCACTGGTATTGTCACAGTATATAATTACTGGTTCAAGAATTTTCATATCCATACCTTCTATTAACTATTTGATTGATACAATATTTGAGTAGTTTTCAGTACAAGAAACATGCTCTTCTTCTGTAGTAGACTGAGATATGCATCCTTTCTTCTTGTTGATCCATGTGACAAGTTTGTCACCCATGAAGAATCCTCCTCCAGTTGTGCTCTTTCGATCATCAATGTTTCCAGCCCAATCAGCATCGGTAAAGACCTTAAGTTCAAATTTTCTTTCTCTTCTATACCATAAGCTATAGTCCTTATTATTCTTCAGATATCTAAGGATTCTTTTCACAACAGTCATATGTGATTCCCTGGGATTAGCAAAAAACCTTGCAACTATTCCTACTACATGTGCAATATATGGTCTAGTATGTACAACATACATGAGTTTTCCAATCATTGATCTGTAGAAAGTCTGATTTACCTCAGGTGACTTGTCCTCCTTTTTCAGCTTACATCATTTTGCCATCAGTGTTCCAACTGGCTTGTAATCTTCCATCTTGAATATTTTCAGCACTTCCTTGATGTATTTAGATTGTGTAATGAAAATACCTTCATCTTGTTGCATGATTTGTAGACCAAGAAAGAACTTGATCTCTCCAAACATAGACATCTCAAACTCTTTTCTCATTTCATTTGCAAATTATTTTCATAGCATATCATTGCCTCCAAATATGATGTCATCAACAAATGTTTCAGCAATCAAAATGTTAGCATCAGTATCTTCCTTCAAATAAAGATTATTGTTTTCACTAGTTCTTACAAATCCAATACTTATGAGATAGGAATGAAGTCTTCCATACCAGGCTCTTGGTGCTTATTTTAATCCATACAAGGCTTTATGTAGTCTACATATATTTTTTTCTTGTTTGGATCAACAAACCCTTTTGGTTGCTCAATGTATACCTCTTCCTCAAGTATTTCATTTAGGAATGAAAACTTGACATCCATTTGGTATACCTTGAATCCTTTACATGCAGCATAAGCAAGTATTATTGTCACTCATTGTAGCCTAGCAATGGGTGCAAAGGTATCTCCATATTCAATCCCTTCTTCTTGTGCATACTACTCTTGCTTTGTTTCTAGTGACTTCTCCATTCTCATTTAGTTTATTCCAAAATATCTTTTTTGTACCGATGACATTCTTGTCATCTGGTCTCAGTACAAGTGTCCATGTCTTGTTTTTCTCAATCTTCTCAATTTCTTCATTCATAGTAATAATCCATGCATCATTATCAAGTGCATCATTGACATATTTTGGCTCAAAATCAAAAATTAGACATCTTGTGTTTAGAGACTTACTTCTGGTTCTCATACCAGCCTTCTTGTCTCCAATGATCTAGTACTGTGGATGGTTCCTTCTAACATATCTGGCAAGTACAGGGTCAATTCTTTGTATATCATCTTGATTATAATTGTGTCATTCATTATGATCTTCATCGCTTGGTACTTCATTTTGAGTAATATCTTAATTTTTGGTATTTGCAGCCTAATGCTTGGGTGCAATAATATGTTGCTTGGGATCTATACATTGTTTCTCGGGTAGAGTGTCAGGTTCTTCATAGTAGACAAATCTTTTGTAGTCCTCGAGTTCTTTTGTACTTTCCTTTTCATTCTTCTCTACAAATTCATCTATCTTTACATTTGCACTTTCAACAATTTGGTTAGAGGGTTTATTGAGACATTTATAAGCTTTGCTCTTGGTGGAATACCCTAGAAAGATTCCTTCATCACTTTTGGATTCAAGCTTTCCATTTCTATCATCTTTTAAGATATAACATTGACTACCAAAGATCTTTAAGTAACTTACATTGGGTGTGTAACCATACCAAAGCTCATAGGGTGTCTTTTTGGTATCTTTCTTCAATTATACTATGTTCAATGTGTAAATAGCAGTACTGACAACTTCCCTCCAAGAGATTTGGGTGATGTATTTCTCTATCATCAGTGTCCTTGCACAATCAACTATGGACAATTTCCTTCTTTCACCAATTCCATTTTTCTGTGGTGTTCTCAGTGCAGAGACCTGTCTTTTGAGTCCATGCTCATTACAAAAGTTAGTGAATTCATATGAAATAAATTCCCCTCCTCTATCTAACCTTAAGCATTTCAATTCCTTACCACTTTGTTTTTCTACCATTGCTTTGTACCATTTAAACATCTTGAATGCTTCTAATTTATCTTTTAGAAACATAAATATCATCATTCTAGAGTAATCATCAACAAAGAGAATAAAATATCTATCACCATAGTAACTCTTTGTCCTCATGGGTCCACATAAATCAGTATGGACTAATTCTAGAATGGCATCAGATGTATGGGTTTTGCTTTTGAAACTAGACTTTGTCATCTTACCTTTTTGAAAATTTTTGCACATGATATTGTCAGGCTTAGTCATCATCGGTAAGCCTCTTACGTTTCTCTTTCTGCTTATCTTTATCATGTTGTCAAAGTTTACATGACACAATCTTTTATGCCACAACCATATGTCTTTGTTACTAACCATTAAGCAAGTGGTGTTAGTATCATTCAGATAGAATAAGTTACCTTTTGTCTGCTCACCGATACCAATCCGCTTTCCTAATTCATTGAAGATCTTTTCCTTCTTATTTTCAAATGCTACTTTATGACTTGAATTATTCAACTAAGAAACAATCAATAGATTATAATTTCAATCCTTTCACCCAATAAGCATTTTCACATTTTATCAAGTAATTCAACATTATAGTTCCTCTACCTTCAACTAGACAAGGTGTATCATTACCCATTCTTGCTGAACCACTATTATAGTATTCAAAAGTCTCAAACTTTTGTTTGTCACCGGTCATATGGTGAGTGCAGTCACTATCTATGATCTAGACATCATTTTTACTAACTTTAGATATGAGTGCAGTTTCTACATACCTTTCTTCATCTTCATCTAAATCATCTTTTACTGCCACTAACACCATCTCGATGTCTTCATCAGAGTCGGTGTCAGTATCTTCATCTTTGTATTTATCTAGGTAACTAGCCTTCTTACCTTTGTCCTTGTAGTCTCTGGTATCTCTTCTTTATTATTTTTTATTTCTTCTGTAATGTTGGTTATCACCTCTGTCAAACTTCTTTTCAAATGATATGTCATTACTTCTGTCATCTTTTCTTCTGTTAGGACATCTTGCAGCAAAGTGTCCAATCTCTTTATAATTAAAACACATAAGTGATAATTCACCTTTGTATTTACCTTTTCCTCTCTGCATTCTTCTAGCCATAAGTGCTTCAATTTCATCAAGATCTTCTTCTTCACTTTCACTATCACTATCTTTTCTCATAGTGTGTTTATGACTTGATTTACTTATTCTCAAAAAAGATTTGAATGAAGACTCTATGTTTGGTGAGACACTATTATCAAAATTATTCATCTCAAATGAAATCAATCTTCCAATCAAACTATCTAGAGTAACATTATTATTTTCTACTGCTCTCATTTCTTGTGTGGTAGATACTCTAATAGCATAAGTAGGTAGTAAGATTCTTGATATTTTACTTACCACTATCTCTTCTTCTAGTACACCTCCAACTCCTCTGATAGCATTGACTACCTCTTTGATTCTTGTGTTGTACTATGTGATTTTTTCACCTTATTTCATTCTAAGATCATCAAACTTTCCTCTAAGGCTTTCTTCCTTGGCTCTCTGAAAATTTTTGTCACCACCATGTACAAGCTTTAATTATCCCACATCTGCTTTGTATTTGTGCATGCTTCGACATCTTCAAATTCAGCATCAGAGAAAGAGGAAGCAAGCTCTATTATCACGCAGTTGTACTCATGCTTCTCTCTCATTTGTTAAACTGTGAGTGCTCCTATGGGAAACACATATTTAGTATCTAAGTATTGAGTAACATCATTTCCAATACCTGATAAGTGGATTCTTATCCTACTTTTCCATGAAGAAAAGTTGTCTTTGTTCAACTTGGGTACATCTCATCTTTTCATCTTGTGATCTTTAGCTTAGGTCTTGAAACCTTCCTTCTAAACACACAAGCTCTGATACCAATTGTTAGTAATAACTGAGAGGGGGGTGAATTAGTGGCCTCAAAAATTAATCCTAAAATTAACCCTTCAAACTTAGTACCACAAAATTATACCTCTAGTTATCTTTAGTCCTATAAAATGAATTCCTTGAAATACTTATATCAAATTACTACTTGTCAAAATGCTTTGTAAAACCTTCTTCTGTATGTTTACCGATAAGCAGTTTTTCTATTTACAAAAACACGGTAAATAACTACTGTATACTGATCAATCCAAATTTACTTATGTGAAATGCAAAACAATAAAGTAATGATTCATAGACACATGACACGTGGATTTTTAATGTAGAAACACTATTAAAGGAAAAACCACTGGTACCGGTACCCCAAATTTTCACTCTTCTGAAGTGAGCTTGGTGAAGTTCCTCAAGGCATTATATTTTTCCATTAGTATACTTAGATAAAAACATGATCTGCACCATCGGTTTACTCTACACCGACAGACAGGGCACAGCACTATCCGATGCCAAGGTTACCCGATGAAAAAAAAAGGTAAAAGAAACCCGATGAGTAACAACAATGCTACCTGATGGAATAGAAAAGAGAGGAACTTGATAGATACAGGGAACTCGATGAATAGTTTAGTCAAGGAATGTCGAAAGACTTCAAGTTCAAACTGATGACCAAGAACCAACAGTCAGTTACATCCAACAAAAAGTGGATCTAAATTTCCACGTCAAATACATCACTGCAGTTGTATTTTTAGATTCTTGATTTTCTTTTAAATCCATTATGTGTGGAGGAAGTAATGCAATTATTATTGTTTTAACTAGTTTTACTAATTTAAAACATGCAAACTAAAGATCAAGGTTAAGTTGTAAACCTTAGATCTAAGAGTTAACATTGTAATGCATGAATTCCAAGATAGGTCAAATACCTGTATAAATAGGTGCTCAATCCATTGAAAATTTTTTGTTGATCAATGTAGATAGTAGCCACAGAGAGCAACTAGTGACTAGATATAGAATTCATGCAGAAGGACACAAACAGAATCAAATCAGTTTTCAAGAATAGAATAGAGGCTACCGACAAGAAGAGAAAAGGTATTCATCAATCACTTAAGGTGATATTATTATTATAAGAGCTTTAATGGATTTGTAAAGCAGCAATAGTATATTATTGTTGGAATTATTGGAATGATGTACTGATAGGGGAGGGGTGAATCAGTACCTCAAACTTTTTATGTGATTTTCCCATTAACCTTTGTGTCATTAGATTTGTATATACCTATCTATCTATTCATCTTTGTTTATGTATGTGTAATCATAATATAAGTTCTTTATATGTATAAACATTCAATAAAAATTCATGAAAACAAATAACGCATAACACATGATATAATATCACAGAAAACTCCTGTTAGGAAGTAAAAACTATGGTGGAGATGTCTACCCACAAAACTTCACTATCTAAAGATAAGAAGGGAGCTGGTAAAGGCTTAAAATTAATCACTTCTGATGATCTACCCTATTAGGAGTATTAGAGTGGAGATCTGTTAGGATCTACTTCATTTGAAGCTTTAGTAACACCATTAGGTGTGCACTCTGTTAAGAGATTTATCAAAGAACTGTTAAGTCCACCTTCTACAAAAGGATTTATGTTGTGATGCACTTGTTAGAATGCAACTAAAATATAAATGTTGATCTGATAGTGAATTCAATCTCTAATTAATGATAATAGATCATGTATATCTTACAATGTTTGTATGTAATCACCTTGAGTGATTGAGTAATACCTTGTATCTGCTCATTGGTAGCCTTCCTGTGTTCTTGATAACTGTTGTGATCTGTTTCTGAAATTTGCATGAATTCTTTTCTTCTACTTAGATGCTCTCCATGGCTACTATCATTTTTAAAATGATTACTAGTCTCTCCTATTACAAATGATGGAACATCTATTTATACTAGTTTCTAGCTCTATTCTTGATTCACACTTTTCAAATTAACTCTAGATTCAAGGTTTACAACTTGACCTTGATCTTTAGTAAGATATATTTTAGATCTGTTAGGATGCTTTAAAAAATTTACAATATGCTTGCTTGACCCTCAAGTTAAGATTTAAAACAAATAAAAACTCTATAAATAGAATTGCATTGCTTTATCTGACGTGTAAAGTCAGATCCACTTTTTGCGGTTCTGTAACTGACTGTCGGTTATGATGGTCGGGCTGCTCTATCAGTCTATCAGTTTTCTTCTTTGTTGGTGTTCCTTACTTGAACTATTTGTCAGGTATGCCTTTTCTACTCTGTCGGTGATGTTCTCAAAATTGTATCATGGGTATTCTTGTTGTCGGTAATTTCAATACTTAGCATTTTCACGTTTAGACATTTTGTCCTGTCGGGTATGCTTGCTATCTGCCGGTTATGCTTATACCGATGATCTTTATCATGTTTTTCCCTTTAAGTATACTAATGGAAAAACTTAATGTCATCAATCTCCCCCTTTGAGATTAGTATCAAAAACTGATATGTGCAACATAATTGATGCATTAGTATGTACACCTGTGTATGCTTCTTCCTTAGTCATGAAATGACTCCCCCTATGCATATGCCGGTAAGTGTAAGTTTATGTAAATGTCTATCTTTGCTGTACATACATTATACATATCCTCATATAGTATTTTGTACATATGTATACATTCCTCCTTTTTTGATAATGAGGGCAAACGTACTTACATCTTTTCAAAAATGTGAGAGTGTGAGGCTTTGATTTCCTCCATCATTTTCTCCCATTTCTCCTTTAAATTCTCAAGGGCCAAATACTCAAGTGATATCTTCACATGCATGTCATATATTTTGTTGACCACACACATCTCTGGGGTTGTGATTAGATTTCTTGCATCTGTAATATGTTGTTGCTGAGTGGTGAGGTTTGGCAAAATGTGAGCTTGAAGCTCTGTAACCTCATTTCTAAATTGAATCTCTGCATCCCATATTTCTTATCTCAATCTATTTACCTCTGTAATCTTTTCATGATGCAGCTTTATAGTGTTTGCATCAGAGGTTAAAGTCAGTGTACTAGTTTTTAGATCTGAATCTAATTGTGACAGCTTTTCACTATTTTCATTAGTGAAATTTTTTGATGTGCATAATTTCTAAACTAAGGTAATAGCTTCAGTAATCATAGGTTCTAATTCACTTGCTAGTTTAGATAGCTTTACCTTGTTCTCTGCCACTTCTTGGCTAATCTTCTCAACTAGTTTGTGTTGATACTTCATCTCTGCATGTTCTTCCATTTCCTTCTCTACATCTACATTCTAATTTGTGATGGCGTCAGTAAGAACTACTATTTGTTCCATGACTGATATGATATGTTTGATTTTGACATCTGGAACAATTTGTTGTAGAATATCCCTTGCATATTTAAGTGCTTGGGCTTCCCTATGTACCTTTTTCATTTTCTCTTGTATTGCCTTTCTCTGACACATTACTCCAAACTTTTGAAGTGATTCAGTATCTAAAGTAGATACATCCCACTTGGGTATTTCTATTACCTCATCAAGTGTGACAGCCAAGATATCTTTCTTTAATACCTTCTTCTTTTTCTTCTTTGGCTGGGAGGAAGATTGATGTACTACCATTTGTAGAGCTTGAGATTGGATTGATTTGGTGGGTGAGGGTCGAGAAGATGAAGCATCTTGTTGTTTCTATTCTGAGTCCACCACTGGTTTTGTGAAGACGTCTCCTCATTTGCCTTGGGTGTACCAAGAGATTTATCTTCTTTTTCTTTCATGCTTTCATCCTGTTTGACTTTTTCACTCTTTTCTCTCTCTTCATCCTTTCTCAATGTTTCATCTGTTTTGTTATCTGCTCCTTTGTCCTTTTTAGTAGACACTTCTTGCTGAGTGTTGGTTGCATCTTTCATTGTTGTATCTATATCCTTTTGAATATTTTATGCATCTTTATTTTCATCATTACCCATGTCCTTGGGTATATCATCATCTTTCTTAGATGATTTCTCCTAACTTGATTCAATATCAATAGCATTGATTAATATGTTCATGTTTGTTGGTGTATTGACTTCTGTAGTGTTAATAGTTGAATCTTGTTCGTCAGTATTGCCCTATGAAACATTGATATCTTCATCTATTTGCACTTCTTATGCAGGTTCTTTTCTTGTAATGTCATTGAAAATGTTATCTAACCATGATTCAGCATTGATATCATCAGTTATGTTACCTTTTATTGTCAAATATTCTTTGGTAACTTCTTCTCTACTCAAGTCAATATGAAGTGGACTTGGTGGATTTTGACTTTCCTCACTTTGAGTGTTGTCAAGAGTAGTGTCTAGTCATACTTCATCTACAACATCAGTATGTTTGGGGCCTGCTGCATCACTCTCTTCTCTATCCAATTCCACAGATGAGTCATCTTGTACATCTTTAATGATGATTTGTTCCTTCTCCGGGCTAGCTTCCTTAGTGGGATTTTTGAGAATATTGCACCACTTCTTGATGCTATTTTGATCAAGATCAATTAGCTTCCCCTTGATAAATTCATATGCTCTCATTTTTGGTGAGAATTCTTTTTCATACTTCTTCATCATCTCAGTAATTTCTTCCTTATTTGTATTAGGATGCATAAGAGTAACAAGTATGCTTTCTCTTATTTCCTTTTCCTGATGTAGTGCAAAATTCCATCTGGCTGACAATCTCTCTGATAGTTCTTTGGGAATGTCATATTTTGAGAATTGTAGTGGAACATAATGATGTTTGCACATTTTAGCAATTATTGCTTCTTCAATCTTATTTTGATCCTCTGTACTGAATTTTAACCATTTCCTAATGTTAGGATCAAAAATAGACTGTGATTCTAAAATATTCTTGCATATTTCATCAATTGTTATAGGGACCAAAGGTTCTTTTTCCTTTTGTATTTCTACATTAGCTTCATCCATAGCTGAGTCTTCTAGATCCTCTCTAGTTCTAGTCATCTTCCTCCTTTTGGTCTATTTTTCTTTTGGAGGAGTTGGTTTTCTCTTGTATATCCTCACTCTTCCTTTCTATAATGGTGAAGGAGTTGACTCTTTTGCAGTCTGGATTCTTGTTCTTGAAGCAGCTGTTGTTCTTGCTTTCTTGGGTGTAGGAGGAGGTGGAGACTCTAACTGTGTACCTTCTGAATCATTCTTTTATGCTTCTTCATCGAAAGGTGATTGTCCTTCAGTTTGTTCCTCCTTACCCTCTGTTTCCTCTTCACCTTCTTTTGTAACTGTTCAGGCTTAGAATTGTCACCCTAACTCAGGCATTAGGGCTGATTACGAAAATTCCATCCTCACAATCGAAACCTCTCCTAGCTGTGGGTAGGCTATGAGTGAAGAGGGGTCTCCGGATTCTAGGCTGGTTCCTATAAAATATGGTATATCACTTCCTGATTGAAAACTGCATTGGGAAAAGGGAAAAGAGGTTTTAACTAAACTTGCATAATGGAAAGGTGATACACCAAGGATAATCAGACTCTTTTATGAAGTTTCAAACTAACTTATACTTATCATATTCTGGTGGATCTTTAGTTATCACTCACTGATCAATACATAGGTTAATTGAAAATGAATAACTAGGGTCTTCACCACATGCAATACTCCTCTCATTAACAACATGCACTTTCCACAAAAGGCTTATATCTCTGCAATATAGAGGAGGAATTGCTATAATTCACTAGTATATACTTGCAAAAGCATTACTCTTATATGCAGAAATTTGAAAACAGGAACCTTTAACAATGATCACAACAAGAAATATGAGTATGTAAGTCAATTCTATTCTCCAAAATTATGTGTGCAAACCACATTCATGAATCCCAGAATCATGTCAAGGAATGATAAAATTCACTTACATAACAATGGCACCACATAAATATGACTATAATGGAATAAAAAAGAGAAATGAATTTCAGTAGTGGGAACTCGAAAATTCACTAATACTAAAATCTCCTCCAAATTGACCCCCCTAACAATGAAGAATTGAACTCCCTAAATAGCCAACATGGCTGATTCAAAAATTATTCCCTCCAAAACATAAGGTTTTTCAAAACTACATTAAAACACTTAAGTTTTTAACTCCACTCTTCAATGATCATAATCACCTTTTGATCGAACCCATGGAATTTGAATGTGAGAAAACCCAATTTTCCACTGCAAACTTGTTGTTACTTTTAACTATCGGCATTTGACTTGACCATAGTTATGAACACCTATTTGCCGATCCTTAGGAGGTAACTGCAGTTTAGTTGATGTGCTGTCGACATGACTATTTTCAGTGATCTACATTTATCAAGGCATTCAAAGTACTGAGGTGGCAATTTTTAAAAGAACATCGATGCTTTGTCACTGATAATGCATTTACTTCTGACAGCGGAACTCAACAGATAGTATAATGCATTTCATTTCATTTGTTGGCCTCATTTAGGGTTTTCATGTTTTCTCTGTGTGGCTACCATGTAGAAAGAATGCATTATGTTGTGAAATCCACCATATTAGTAAAGAAAACTTTGAGTTTGATGAATGAATGCTCGAAAACTTTGTCAATGCAATTGTAGTTTTACTCCATATTGAAGACCGCGGCTTTCAGTCATGCTTGAACTTGGCTCCCATCTGTAAGTTTGCATTTATGTTGTTCTTCGATACTAGGATTTTGCTGATGTTGTGCCATTAAATATGGCTCTCAATAATGAACTTGCAGTTTATTTCAACTTATCTCCACCACGGGTTCTGTTGAATCTACAGTTTATCTGAAAGTTCGGGATTCTTTGTCTGTTTGTCGCACCACTGCATTTGTAAATGACACCACAGCCACCTTGGAATGGTTTGGAGCTATGGCAGAGGTGTCAAACCCACAAACTTTGACCATGAAATTGGGATAGCCTCTCCCACAACTTCAGACTCATCCCCAGCTCGCTGTGTAATTTGGTCTTTCTTGACAACTCGCCATGTGGGTTTTCATCAGCATTAAATATGTGGGCTTATGACTGAGAGATGCAGTGAGTTTACAAAACTTTAAGCTCTATGACATCTTTCTTTCATAAGCTTCACACCTTTTATGCGAGTTGCAGTTACACTTCAATTTTGTGAGGGAGAACACCATGCATTTGCAGATAAGTTGATTTCTCTGTCATTTTGTTCATTTAATGCACTTCTCAACATGTTCGAAAAGCTATTGTTTTATAACCCTCTGTTTTGTTTCTGTCTACACAATAAGCACAACATATGTTGTCTTCTCTCTGCAAAATATGTTTAACAACTGTTTGAAAACACATAAATTTCACAAATACACTTGCGGGTTTTTTTTAAAAAGAACAGTGTTTTTTTTCCATTTCTTTGTAACACTGATGCTATAGATGCACTGATGCTTTTCTGAGATACCCGATATGCTGACAGAAAGTGTCATTCTTGTTTGTTCATTTCATGAACCTCTCTGCATGTATCATTATGCTCTTTATCTGTTGTTTGATGTCGACTATAGCTGCATTTACATCTTTACTCTTCTCTTAATGTTTTAAAGTAAAACATCTTTTACTGCTATATGACAAAGCCATAAAACATGGAAAACAATAAACATGTTTTTTGTAAAATGTTATCTTGCTGTCTTAAAAAAAACACAAACAGATTACATTAGTGAATACTCTAAAGCATTCTTATGGCATCATATACAGTTTGGATCATGTTGTTTACATCTTGGAACATTGTAATCAGAAAAACCCGCAAGGTTCGAGCACGGGCTCGTGACTCCCATGGACTTCTAAATTGAAACCCTAATCTGTAAACAGTGATCTAACATGAATTCATATATTTTGTTCAAAATCCCAATCTGAGATGTATACTCTACATAAAGAAATTTTCTGTCATTTCTATGTTCATATATCATTCATTGCTATTTTCGGTCACCCATTTGTAGCAAGTTATAACAAAATCTTATGTTGAATGATATTTTATCATTTTGATTTCCCATTGCTCGACAAGAAACTGACTGTGATCATATGTTTAAAACACATTAATTTATCAGT
>MU225495.1:5879123-5891822 GCA_018584345.1 Thuja plicata | reverse complement strand
GCTAGAAGTGTAGGGGAAGAGGATCATAATCGATCATTCCTGTTAGTTGGCCAAAAACAATTGGTTTTCCAAACATTGGATTGGCAAGTCCATAGGAAATCCAATTCAACATTTTTGGGCACCAACAGAATGTTCTCATGCACAACCATTATAGAGTCAAGAATTTTTCTACCTGGGACAAACCCATTCTGTTGAGGTGATATAAGACTTGGCAATAAACTCAAAATTCTTGTCGTCATAATCTTCGAGATAATTCTGTAGAGCGAGTTGCAAAGGCTTATGGGACAAAAACCATCAACCGTATCCACTCCATGTTTTTTTGGGATGAGATCAATGAACATTGAGTTGATTTCTTTGAGAATAGATTTAGTAACATAGAATTCTTTAACTATAGAGAAGACTTTATTCCCAACAATGCTCCAAAATTGTTGAAAGAAGAACATCTGAAATTCATCCGGGCCAAGAGATTTCTCTCCTTCAAAGGAAAGGATAGCCTTCTTGATTTCAGCCTCTAAAGGGATATCCCTTAAGAAGGCATTAGCCTCAGAGTCCAAAATGTGAGGAATAGAAGTAAGTAAGTTCCTCTGCTCAACCAAGTCTATGCTCTGATCTTTAGAGAGTAAAGAAGCAAAATAGCTCACCATTTCTTTCCTAATGTCATCTTCTTTGGAAATTTTTCCATTTTTGGTAGTTAGAGAGTGGATTCTATTAATAGCCTTATGTTTTAGAGTAGTGATGTGAAAAAATCTTGTGTTCTTATCACCTGCTTTAAGCCAGAGGGATCTGGATCTCTGTCTCCAGAATATTTCTTCTTTTGCTATGATATTATGAAGACCAGCAAGAGCTATATTCTCTTGGCTTCTCAGAGTTTTAGTTAGCCCATTCCTTTGGATATCCTCCTGAATTTCTTTCAGTTCCATTTGGGATTTACTTTTAGCTTTGAAGATATCACCATGTATGTTCTTGTTCCATCTTTTTACATTAGTTTTGACATTAGCCAGTTTCTTGACCACTTTGAACATTGTAGTTCCTTCAACCTCAATATTCCACCACTCCCTTATTTTATGTTCCATATCAGGATGGTCTAGCCACATCTTCTCAAATATAATAGGGGCATTTCTTTTTCCAATAAACGGTGAAACATTGAGAGAAATTGGGAAATGATCTGATCCAATTCTTAAGAGGGAGAAAAGAGCTCAGGAATACTTAGTAAACCATTCCAGATTTATCAACACCCAATCCAAATTAACTTGAATCAAGTCCTCTCCCACCCTGCAGTTTGACTAGGTGTAGTTTATCCCTTCTATATCAACATCCATCAGCCCTTCATTGATGATAAAATTCATGAAGTCCACTCTGCTTTCCACTTGGGCAAGATTACCACCTTTTTTATCTTCCTTCTTTAGAGGTGTATTGAAGTCTCCCATAAGAATGAAATTTTTATCTCTTCTTCTTTCCATCTGCTCATGCAAATTCTTCCATAGTTTACTTCTTCCTGTATTCGTATTAGGAGCATACACATTGACAATATTCCAAGCTAGATTATCCTTTATACTCCTTACAAAAACAACAATAAAGTTCTTATCATCTTTAAGGAGCTTACAGTCATATAAAGATTGGTTCCAGAAGATTTCTAGACCTCCTGAAGCCCCTTTCGAGCTGCTGCTAATGCATTTTCCATTTTTAACCATCTTCATTTTTTCAATCTTATCTTTGCTCATTTTAGTTTCTTGAATCAACATAATATCAGGTTTAAAGTCTCTAACTAGATTCCTAACTACATCTTGCTTATGAGGACTATTAAGTCCTTGAATATTCCATGAGATGATCTTCATTTGGGGATTGGGGTACAAATCTAATGGATGGTAAGTTTTTTTCCATCAGCAATGTTTTGTTTAGCCTCCTCCTCCCTTTGGGTTTTTTCTAATCTTCTTCCTTTTTCTCCCTTTGGGGTTCCAATATCATCTTTCTGTTTTCTAGTTTGAACTCCTAGTTTTTGGCCTCCAGCCTTCTTGTTTGATTTCCCCATTGAAGAACTTTTAGCTTTCTTACCAGAACTTAAGTTCGGTTCAAAAGTCACGTGCCTTCCCTCAGGGGATTTGGGAATTTTCTTATTAGATCCCTTCTTTGAACCCACTATTAACCATGACTTATCCTCTACTTCTTCATCCTCCTCCTTCTTTTTCTCATTCTAATGAGTGTTCATTGGGGTATCAACTTTACTTTCCCTGATTAGGTCATTTGATTTGTTATGATTTGCTTATGACCTATGATTTTCCTTCACTGCCATCTCCTTCTCTACTTCCTAGTGTTTATCTGATTCTTCTCCATTTTCCATCTTTTCTTTGTCTTCTTTTCTTTTATCATTTAGTTTAGTTTCTGCTACTTTGGTGCTTTCCCCACTTTCAGCAGCTATTGGAGATACAGAGGAGTCTAGATTTTCTTTTTCTTGAGCTTCTTCATCATTTTTCTTTTGTTGGGAAGCAATATCCTTTCCTTCTAGCATGATCGGGGTTTCCAGCTTATCCTCAGTCTTTCTTTTCCATTCCATTCTCTATCCTATGGTTTTCTCCTGATTCTTCTTTTTTTCCTTTTGGGTTTTCTGAGGACATTGTTTCACCCAATGACCCAATTTCTTACAAATGAAATAGGAAAATGGCACTAATTCATATTCTATCTCTTGAAGCCATGTTCCCATTTTTTACTTCAAAGATATCATCTAAGGAAGGTCAACATTCTATTGAATGTTAACACAAATTCTAGCATAAACTTGTCTAGTTCTAGCTTCAGTCATTGGGTCAATAGATAGGAGTTCCCCAAAAGAGCCTGCAATGGCTATTAAGATATCTTCATGCCATTATTCCAATGGTATTCCAGGAAGATGGACCCAGACCGGCACTGCCGTGAAAAAACTTTCATTGTAATCTAGACTTGTTGTCCACTTTTGCAGTGAGAGAGATGTTTTACCCATCATCCAAGGTCCCCCACACAAAAATTTTGAAAGATCTTCCCCACTTGAGAATACAAAGGAGAATAAACCTTTCGGCACTACCGCTACATCCACTTGGCCTTTTAACCTCCATTTTTTATCCATAAATGATCTTAATAGATCAATATTTGGCCTTGGACCCAAAAAATTTCTTACCAGGGTAGAAGCCATCATGGAGACCGTGTGTTCTACTAACTAATTTGGTATCTTAATACCAATCTCTCCTTTCAATGGGTCTAATAAAATATCCACTTTGGGGAAGATAGACTTACCCAATGGTTTTATGCCAAAAAGGCCCGCCCACTTGCCTTTCCCCAAATTTGTGGGCTGATCATGTGACTTTTCTTGGGATAAATCTTCCCCTTCTTTTGAATTTTTTGAATTTTTTTCCTCTGGTCCCATTTCTTGTTGGTTTGTAGCCATTATCAAGTTCTTTAGGTGTCCATTCCTTCTTATTCTTTTTCCAGCATTCCTGATATGTATGTCCATTCATTTTGCAAGTAGGACAGTACTTGTCCATATAGGTTTCCTTCTTTGGATTTGTCACCTTGGATCTGCATTCATATGCCTTGTGTCCTTGCTTGTGACATTTATAACAATTACCAATGAAAGTAGATTGTGATTGAGTAATACCTTTCATTTTGTTTCTGCAAATGTTTGAGGTGTGGCATGGCTTTCCACAGTGATTCCATGACAGCTTCTTGGTTCTTGGAGATGCATATGCATTCTTTTGATTTGATTGATTAGATGACTCTCCATTGTCAGTGTAACCTATTCTTGTGTAGTTGTTGACTCTTCTTTGACAGTCAAGGAAATCATCCATTATTTTATTGCTATCTTCAGCTTTCTTGATCAATTCATTGTGCTGATTCTGAATTCTGACTTCATGCTTTAGCTTCTCATTTTCTTCCCTTAGCTCACCGATGATCTATATTCTTTTAATGAGTTCAGTATTTAATCTATTTTCTTCTTGACTCATAAGAATAATATGGTTGGTAATCTCATGGTGATGCTCAGTAAGTCTTTGAATCTCTGATTCTTTTTCTTGTAGCTTTTCTATTATTTTCCTCCTATCATCAATAGTCAATGTTCTCTCTGATTCATCTTTTCTTGAATCATTCATGACATCAATCATTTTTTCTATCTGAGTTTCTTGACCAATTTGCAACATTTTGATTTTCTCCGTCAAATGTAGATTGACTTCTTGTAGACTTGTGATCTCTTCTACTAGTGTGCCTGAAGCTTTACTTTTTGACGATTTAGCATAGTTGAAGTAATCTAGGATCTCCTCTTCTTGATAATCTTTTTCACTAAGCCTATTTGCCATGATCTTTCTTTCATAAAGAAACTTTCTTATGCTTACTCTCGCCTCTTTATACTGCTCATAGTAAATCTGAATTTGCAATTGCTCATTCTCAATAGTCTTGTCCAGTCTGTACTTTTCCATTGTGTGGATCTTTTCTCTTAAGTCTTTAAGCTTTTCAAGAAAGAGACTTAGCTCTAATACCAATTTTTGGAATTATTGGAATGATGTACTGAGAGGAGAGGGATGAATCAGTACTTCTAAAACTTTTTATGTGATTTTCCCATTAACCTTTGTGTCATCAGATTTGTATATACCTATCTATTTTTTCATCTTTGTTTATGTATGTGTAATCATAATATAAGTTGTTTATAAGTATAAACATTCAAGAAACATTCATGAAAACAAATAACACATAACACATGATATGATATCGCAGAAAATTCTTGTTAGGAAGTAAAAATTGTGGTGAGGATGTCTACCCACAAAATTTCACTATCTGCAGATAAGAAGGGAGCCGATAAAGGATTACAATTGATCACTTCTGATGATCTACCCTGTTAGGAGTATTAGAGTGGAGACCTGTTAGGATCTACTTCATTTGAAGCTTTAGCAACACCATTAGGTGTGCACTCTGTTAAGAGATTTATCAAAGAATTGTTAAGTCCACCTTCTACAAAAGGATTTCTATTGTGATGCACTTGTTAGAATGCAACTATAATATAAATTTTGATCTGACAGTGAATGTAATCTCTAATTTCTGATAACAAATCTTGTATAGCTTACAATGTATGTATGTAATCACCTTGAGGGATTGAGTAATACCTTTTATTTGCTCGTCGATAGCCTTCATGTGTTCTTGATAACTATTGTGATCTATTTTTGAACTTTGCATGAATTCTCTTCTTCTGATTAGATGCTCTCCATGGCTACTATCATTTTTCAAATGATTGCTAGTCTCTCCTATTACAAATGATGGAACATCTATTTATACTAGTTTCTAGCTCTATTCTTGATTCACATTTTTTAAATTAACTCTAGATCCAAGGTTTACAACTTGACCTTGATCTTTAGTTAGATATGTTTTAGATCTGTTAGGATGCTTTAAAACATTTACAATATGATTTCTTGACCCTCAAGTTAAGATTTAAAACAAATAAAAACTCTATAAATAGAATTACATTGCTTTATCTGACATGTAAAGTCAGATCCACTTTTTGTGGGTTTTGTAACTGATTGTCGGTTCTGATGGTCGTGCTACTCTGTCAATCTATCAGTTTTCTTCTCCATTGGTGTTCCTTATTTGAATTGTTCATCGGGTATTCCTTTTCTGCTCCGTCGGTGATGTCCTCAAAACTGTATCATCGGTTATGCTTGTCGTCGATAATTTCTATACTTAGCACTTTCATGTTTAGACATTTTTTCCTATCGGGTATGCTTGTTGTCCACCGGTTATGCTTATACCGATGATCTTTATCATGTTTTTCCCTTTAAGTATACTAATGGAAAAACTTAATGTCATCAATTGCATACAGTTAGGTCAACATTTGTACTCATTCTAACAAGTGTAGTACACTAATGAAATCCTTTCAAGGAAGGTGGGATTAACCATCCTATTGTAAATCTTATAACTGAGTGCACACTTAAATCAGTGTTGCAAAACCTTTTAATAGAGTATCCTTAATACTCCTAACAGGGTAGATCATCAGAAGTGATCAAATTGTAAGCCTTAACTAGCTCCCTTCCATTCTGCAGCTAGTGACATTTTTTTGGTGTCATCCCCACCACAGTTTTTACTTCCTAACAGGAGTTTTCCGTGATACCATATCTTGTGTTATGTGTTTATCATTTTCATGAATGTTTCTATGACTATTGAAAAACTATTAAAGATTGTGAACAAACAGGACATGCATAAGAAAGAGTAACAGTAATGGTTGGTAATACTGAATTGAATGATTACTAATGATGAATTGTAAAAGGTGTTAAAAGTTTTACAGTTACTGATTCCTCTCAGTACTACTTCCCATTAATTCCAAAAATTGGTATCAGAGCTAAGTCTCTTCTTGGAAAGCTTAAAGGCTTAAGAGAAAAGGTCATACAATGGAGGAGTACAAACTTGATAAGAATATTGAGACCAAAAATCTTGAGATAGAGATGTTCTATGAATAGTATAAAGAAGCAAGAATCAAGATGAGAGAGCTATTGGATGAGAGAAAAGGTATGGCTACCCGAAACAATGAAAAAGACTATCAAGAAGAAGAGATTCCAAATTTCTTTGAATCTTCGGGATCAAATGCAAGTAACACATCAGATACATCAGAATAGAACATCACAAATCTAAAGGAGATCAATCAACATCTGACAGAGAAAATAAAAATGTTGCAAATAGGTCAAGAGACCCCGATGGTAAGAATGATTGATGTGATGAGTTCTATCAGACAAGCTGAAATAGAAAGAACACTTGTTATTGATGACAGAAGGAAGATTTCAGAGAAACTACAAGAAAAGGAAATGGAAATTCAAAGACATGTTGAGCATCACCATGATCTCACAAATAAAATTATTCTCATGAGTCAAGAAAAAAACAAAATAAATGTGGAACTCATTGAGAGAATATAGATTATCAGTGAACTAAGACAACATAATGAGATTATCAGAAAGGCTGAAGAAAGAAATAAAAGAATGGATGGTTTTCTTGAAGGACAATGAAGAGTCAACAACAACAATGGTATAGGCTTTACCAAAAATGGATAATTGTCAAACCCAAAGAATGTCTATGAAATTCCAAGACCAAGAAAGCTAACATGCAAGCACTATGGAAAGAAAGGGCACACATCAAATGTCTGCAGAGGTAAAATGAAAGGTACTCCTAAATCTACACCTACATCTTCATTCATAGGATTCTATTCTAAATGTAATAAGAAAGGACATAAGGCTCATGAATGTAAGAGCAAGATAGAATAGCCAAAGAAGGAAACCTACATGGACAAATACTATCCTACATGCAAGATGAATGGACACACATCCAAAGAATGATGGAAAAAGAAAAACCAAGCATGGAAGCCAAAAGGTAAAGAAGTTCCTTATCAACCAAAGAGAACCGGTAATCAATATGTATGGGATTACAACACTTGGACAAAATGTACAGCATGTGGTAGATATAGTCACATTGCTGCAAACTGCATGAGAGCATGAACCAAAAGGTCTAGAGGCTAGTCAAATCCTAGAATGGCATGCTTACACTGTCATAAAGTTGGTCATCTCAAGAAATATTGCAAGGACCGATTGACAGAAATAAGCACATATCCCAATGGAAACACCATTGAAGATATCTGGAGGGCAAGAGACAAAATGTGGATAAAAGATTCAAGCAATGATGAAGCTGGACCAAGCAATGAAAATAGTGACACCCCATCCAATGGATCTAGTGACACCACCAACCCCACTTGAGCTGAACAAGTAAGTATGGAACTGCACTATACCAAGTTATATTTTGCATCAGTTCCATTATACAAATTGATAGATAGTCAAAATATGCATGAACTAAAAATGCATATTACTTTACCTAATAAAAATCTAAGAATGCAACACTGTCAGTAAACATTTACCAAAAATCATTAGTGAACATAATAATGAGTTGTTTACACTTACCGAAAATTGTCGATCAACTAGTAAAGAAACTAAATTACCAATGTAACCTGACGCCCATCAGTAAGTAAGCAAAATTTAGAAGTTGTCATGACAATATACCAATATCTGTCGGTAAAAGAGAAATGGTTAACAAGTACCCAAAACATCATGTCTTCACCGACGATGATTTGAAATGTCCTCCTGACGAAACCTATCTTCATGTCTCAATGAGTCATTAAGCATTTAATGCAAATACTTAGGGAAAAAGTCTATAAATATTTGATGGGACAACTTCATTTTTTACCTACAATTTGAAGAGAAAGTAGAGGAAAAACCAAGCGATTAAAGAGAAAAAAGAAGGAGCATCCCCAGATCAATTCAACACAACAACAAACAACTCTTTCATTACTATTGCAAATTGAAGTAAGTACCAAAGGCACTGAAAGATCTCTGTCATTGTTTTATCAAGAAATCCCTAATTTCAAAGATACCCTAAAAACTTGAAATACAATGGCAACCACCTCAAGAACCGCTAATATGAAAAATGAGAAGAGGAATATGGTAAAACTGATCAAGAATAGTACATAAGTAGAACCAAAGTATAAAATCTTCCCAGAAATTGCATCAAAAATTGATGAGGCTGGCGCATTTTCAAAAATTCCACCTAGGGTTTTACTCATAGAAGACATTACGTCTTATATTCACTGCAAGATCGCAGAGATAGGTGGTCTTGAAATGGATGAAGCTTTTAAAAAGTTGTGTGGTGCTGAAGGAAAACTAAAGCAAGAGCATAAACACTTGGAGGTCAAAGGATTAACTAATGCCCTACATTTCCTGAGGGAATACAAAACAGAATGGATTAGGTTAGTCTTGAGCAAGATACATGACAGCAAGCTATGGCTAGACCGACCCAAGCAAATAACCAAGGATGTTCTTCACACTATCATTGGTTATCTGATAACCAACAAGCCTAGGGCACACAAGCATCCATCCATGAAAGAAGTTGAAAAACTCACCAATGCAGAAGGAGACAATAGAGGTCTCAAAGTCAACACAATCACTGACGAAGAGCTAAAATTTGGTGCATGTGTTATTGGGTATAAAATCTTTCAGGCTAGCAAACTGAACAACATTTTTGCAACAATAGTAGGCACAACTTACAAGATAGTAAAAAAAGGAATTCAGATGGATCTGTGTGAGATCCTATTAAAAAAACTTGATGAGAACATGATTAAAATTAGGTCTGCAAAGACCAACACATGTAAATTTGGATCACTTATCATATGTACATTTTTCTATTTTCAAGAATACTTTCCTTCAGTCGGAAAATTTGTATGGGACACTACCAAACCGGTAACCCAATGGATTAGTGAACTGATTAAGTCACTAGGAGACAACTTTGAGTCTGTTATGTCTACATATTTCCTTGAGTTCAAGGATAAGATGATGGAAAGAACTAGGATTCCTGAACAACTAGTTGAAAAACATAAATATGAGATTTCACGCCTCGCAAGTGAATCCAGGAGGACAAGCCAACTAACTACTAAGAGATGTGACTATATTTTTTTTTAATGAAATATTATAACTAATCTAAGTCCTCACAAGTTCCCTAACATTGTTATTCAAGTAACATAATCCAATCTAATCATTTGACCATTAAGGCATTGATTGATTAATATAAGTTTTCAATTCATTCCTTTACTCTTAACATTAAGTTACATGTATAATCTTACCATCAATCCTAATATTCTAACATGCATCCATGTGATTTATCCATTACTAAACTTATGTCATTATTTACACTATTCATTAAGTATTCAGGTGAAAGATAAACATTCGATGGATATGCAATGCCCTATATACTTTATTATTTGATACGCATTTGTGAGACATAGTAACCATAATCCAATATTAAATTCTATAGCTATTTATTCATAGATTCATTAACTCATAATAGTTTTCCACAACCATACATCAAGAGATAGTACATTCATTCATAATTACATTATTTCATACTAAGCCTAAGATCATTTCTTAGATACCAAAAGTAATAAAAGATAGGTGAATAAATGCCCTAAACAATTATCTTTTCATATTGATAACACATAATATTTTCCCTTTCCTTTTTCCTAGATCTACCCATTCCCTTATACATTAATCTGGAATATATCAAATATTAATTTACATTCACCTCCTCTTGGGAGGTTACATTTATGAAATATCATTACATGATTATCAACAAGGAACAATAAGAAAGTATTCATGTTCCGCAAATCTAGAGAAAGCACAAGTAGGGTCCATCCACAACTCTACGAACAATACCTCGATAAAACATTTACCACTCAACCATGTGGATACCCAAAAATGATCCACTTCCTTGTGCTAGGAGATAAACACCATGATCCATGCAATAAGGTGATAACTAGGCCATTTCTAAGGAGAGGGTAGTGCATTTTGTTAGGATTATGATCACTGAGAGGGGGGGGATGAATCAGTGATGTATCTATTAATGCTTTTTCTTCTTATCTTGAATCTTAACTTTAATGCTTAAGTACTGAACTGAATATCAATGCAAGTAAGATAAACATACACAACTCATAACACCAAATATTATTACGGGGAAACCCAATGCAGGTGAAAACCCTGGTGGGAATAAGTACCCACAAATATTCTATACTAGTTTCTTATGATCCTTTATTAGAAAATTCTTAACCCTGTTAGGAGTTGTCTTTACAATACATGAAGTACAGTGACCTTGTTAAGGGTCAAACCTTGTTAGGAGTCTTTTACAATAACCCTGTTAGGGGTGGTGGACTCACTATCCAAGGACTCACTATCTAAGAGCACACTACTCAAATGGTGAAGGCTACAACCTTCTAGATCTTTGATACACATTGTATCTGCAAGGTGAACTCTTGTTGTGACACTGCTTGTCTGATCAGTTCCTTTTGTGTGTTGATACTTTAACCTCTTGTAAATCACTATAACAATCTTAACTAAACTCTAAAATCTTCTACTTCAATATCTATATCATCAACATATGACAGATATAGCTTTGCTGCTTTAACACTCTGCTCTGCTTTTCTTATCTCTAGCTTTCGCAACTTTTCTGATCACAAATTGTTAATCTCTAAGTTTTGTTGATGATTAGTGACCAACACTTAGTCATTCACTTAGGAAGTTTTAGTTGGCTATCACTGTGGCCGAGATAAAACTATGCAAGGCCGAGCAACATTGTCGAGCAGTATTCAGGTTGCCGAGTTGTATCATGCCGAGCAGGGTAGGATACTCAGTGTCGAGTGAAAGAGATGTTAAGTGCCAAGAAAAATATTTTTTGTATACATGTCTAGAATGATTCAAACTTTGAGGATAAGTGTTTAGGCTAACTTGTATAAGCTTTTTGGGCTGACTTATGTATGCATTTAATATTTTCCTACGAAGTTGGTTATGCATTTAATTGTTTTATCTTATGCATAATCTATTGTAATCATTAATTGTAATACCTTCAAGGTATGGGTAATATATCTTGATCGTTGATTTAGATCTCTCTATTAGACTTGAACAGATATATAAGATTTCTTCTAAACCCTATTTTGTAAACGTGTGGAGAGAAGTGGTGACTGCATTTTTTGAAGTGAAATGCACAGAGGATTATTTTGTTAAGAAGCAGAGATCAAGAAGAGTGACAGCACAGTGAACAACAGAGTAAAGTTATATCAGATTGTGAGATCATAGAAAGTACTGGAAAGAGGAGATCCATCTTCAGCATCTGAGTGCATAATGAAGGATCAATACTTGAGACATTCTAATCATTGTATCAGGTGAAAATCTCTTAACATAGTGGTTCTAGAAGACCTTTCTAATTCTCCTAACAGAGTGCTTACTTTATTGTAAGTTGAAATCCTTTCATAGGGTATATTGTAATGATCTTTAGCTCTTAACTGGGCAGACCTTTAACAGGGTAGATTGCATCTTGTAATCAACTTTTGTAGCCCTAACAGGCACACTTTATTACTGCAATAGTAGAGAATTTTGTGGGTGTCATCCGCACCCAAGTTTTACCTATTTGGGTTTCTGGGTTACCAAATTCTTGTGTTATGAGTTATTTATTTCATTGTGTGGATGCTATTTGATATTACATTAGATTCAAATATGTATGAATGTGGATCAGTTTGTTTTAAGTGTTTAAATTTGAAGATCTAATTCACCCCCCCTCTAAGTATCTTGCTTTCCCATTATTGTATTTCCAACAATTGGTATCAGAGCTTAGTTCTCTAAAAAGGTCATAATCAGCTTGAGAATACAGATCTTGAGATGGAGATCTACAAGATGGGTAAAGTCATTGAGAATCAAAAGATTGATATTCAGCTAGCACTACAACATCTTGAGAAAGCAAGACAAGAATTAAAGAAGTCCTTGACATCAAGGAAATATTTGGCCAAACAAATGAATGACACTCATTATCAGGAAGAGGACACCAAAAATCTATTTCAGAATGAAGATTCTACTGAGAGTGATGCAGCAATAGCAAATCTACTGGAAAAGAATATTGCACTATGTGAAGAAGTTAGAAACTTGAAAAAGGAACAAGAAGCCCAATCAATAAGAATATGTGAAGTTGTTGAACAGAAAAAGAAAGCTGAAGATGAAAAGGCTATGGAAGAAGAAGACAAAAGAATGATGACTATCAGACTTGATGAAAGAACACATGATGTACAAACAATGATAGTCAATCAAGTTGACATGGAAAATCAATTACTACTTGTGAATCAGGAGA
>MU225495.1:5830867-5843826 GCA_018584345.1 Thuja plicata | reverse complement strand
ATGTAATTTCATATGACAATTAATTTCTTTTCCTAAAACAAGAAAGGCACATAATGAATAATTACATACACACATCCATTTATTAAAACATTAATATAGGCATATTTATAAAATTACATAAATATATCTATATATAGACATATGCATATGTGTGCACCCATATGCCAATGTGTACATATAACCAAGCAATTATTATTATTATAAAAATCATGCAATATTTAAATATATTAGAAAAGGTATATTACCATGCATATATAACGCCATCATACCATTTAATAATTATTAACCAACAATTCAACCACAAACAATATTCACCTAGCTCTAGGGATAATAAAAATATCCATAATTGACCAAATACCAAGCAACCATAATCGGACATCAATCCATAATCAAAGGAAAAATCCAAAAAGACCCAACCTGGGAACAAGGATCAGGGATAGGCTTAGTCTTATGGGACTAGGTACTGTCTCCGTAACAACAACAACGATCGAGGATTTTGGGGCACGCTCAGACCTGTGAAGCCAGGTGAAGTCGATGCCCAGTACCTGCAAGCCTGCATCACCGAGAAGAAATACATGTGCATTGATGTAGATATTAAAGAAGACATTGCTGACAGATGATCAGGATCGATACATCGTGTGGACCTCATCTATGTGAGTAACTACGACTTCATCTTGAATCATGAAAATACATCATGTATATAGGCACACACACACATACAAGGAATGTAACATGAGGGTTAGAATCTTTAGAATTGGGTTAGTCAATAATCGATACTAATAATAACTCATCATAATCATAATAAATGTCCTAAATCATTAAGTGACATACAAGATTCATTGAAAGTAACTTTAATAGAAGAATATATCTATATCCATCCAACACATATCACATAACATCCTAGGTGTGTTCAAAAAGGTATTGAAGGTCTTTTATACATACATGGGGACAAACACATACAAAAATGATACCTTCAGACACTATGTCGGATATTGGAATTCTCAAGTACAAGCCGACAAAATCATTATAAACAACTGTACATGAAAACAAGTATTAGGCTATAAGAAAACATCTAAAGATTTTACTTCATTCAAAAACTTGTATTACTGTTAGAGGGGTATTACATGAGATATGTTTTATGGCATACACAGATTACACACATATCAAACTGGTTGTACCAAGAAAAGCTTGGTTAGCACCATTAGACTATGAGATCAATATTGATCAAGTTACAAGTGTAATTGAGGCACTAATCAATGAGCCCATTGACAAGAAACAACCAAGGTTTGGAACATATGGAGAGGCCAAATCTAAGATAAAATAAGGCCTAGAAGTCAAGAAGACTATAAACAAAAGGGATAAAATGGTTAAGAATCTCAAGAAGATTCTATTGGTTACAGAGGAAGAGCAAGATCAACAAGAGGAAACTGATGAACAGGGCACCATCAGTGAAGAACAAGAAGAAAAGAAATCAGATACAGAGGCTACTGAATCTAATACACCTCCATCTCCACCTCCTGCAAAGAAGCAAAGGATAAGGAGTCAAACTGTTGCAACCGATACCACACCACTTAAGAAAGGTCAAGTAAGGACCTATATGAGGAAGTAGCCAGCTAAAATAACTAGACAACAAACTGCCAAAACCACACCACCAAAGAAGAGGAAAAGGTTGGTTAGGACAAAGGCTGACTTGGATGACACTAAAGATGATGAGCCTGATGTAGTGAAGAAGAAATTTAGAAATCAAACGGTTGATGAAGCTGCCAAATCTATTGCTACACATGGCACAATGACTGATAAAAAGATCAGACAATGGGATACACTAAACCCAGAGGATCAGAATAAAATTCAAGAGGTAGACATAAAATCAATGATCAAGAACAATATGCACCTGCAGAATTTTTAAATCAAATACCTAACGAGCTAGGTAAAAGGGTATACCAACAGTGGTCATATGCCCTGTAAACAAAGAGAGAAGCAAGAGAAAGGGTACTTGTGAGACTGATACCTCCTGAATCCAAAGTTGAAGAGATAAAAGAAGTACTAAAGAAACACTCAAGTAAGTTTGTAGCCAAAATAAGGGCATACAAAGTACTACAGAATAATTTTATAGAACTGGATTCAATGACATAAACTAAATGGAGACAACTCCTAGATCTACCAACAGAGTCAACAAGTGGTGAGAAACAATTACTTCTCACAAACACACCTCATAGAGAGGAGTCATAAAATGCAAGTCCTCAACATATTGCTCTGGACAATACTGAAAGAGATAATGATCCTATTAACGCAGACACAGTCATGGATGATAATATCCAAGATATCACTAACTATGATTCTGACAATGATCCAAAGAAGAAAGATGATGTAATATTTATCACACTTAAGGATCAAGAATAGCAACAAAGCTTGAAGACATCAGATCATACAATAACTAATGTTGCTGATGAGGTAGTACAAGACACTTCAGTCTTGAACTCAAAAGAACAAGACCTTCTAGAAGATATACAAAAAGATGAGGATGTCACTGTTGACAAGGCTCAAACCGACGAGCGGGACACCAATATTGAAAAAGCCCAAGTCACAACTCAAAGTAACATGCATGTCCTAATGAAGGCAATAAACATACTAGAGGGAAATGATGGATCAAATGAAAAGGAAACAAGCACACCCGAAAAAAAGGGTGATGGAGAAGCCAAAGAAACAATAGATACAACTGCAGAGCAAGCTGCAACTAATGATCAGAAAGATACTTCTACTGATCAGAATAAGGAAGAACTCAAAAGGAAACAGGGGAAAAACCAACAGAGAAAGGTGAAGAAGGAAAGAAGGATAAACTCGAGAAGAAATCAGGAGCACATTCTATAGAAACACCCAAGGTTAATGAAGAGACGTCTTCACATAACCGACAGGTGCCCACTGAGCAGAAGACACAAGATGCATCCTCTACAAAACCTTCACAAGTAATTTAGAGCGAACAAATGAACTAGCTATGGTAGTTCATACATCTGCATCCCCTCAAATCTCAAAGAAGAAGAAAGGAAAGAATAAGAATCCAATAACTCTGGATGAAATCATTGAGATTCTAGTCTGTGATCCAAGAACATTGGATCCAACTACATTGAAAAAATATGCTAAGCTCTGTGAAAGAAAAGCTATTCAAGACAAACTGAAGAGAGTAGAAAAAGAGGCCAAGTTACTAGAAGTAGCAAGAAATATACTTCAACATATTGTACTTGACATAGATATTGATCAAAAAGCTCCAATGCTTGATCAACTAGTCACACTCATAGATGCAATAACATCTCAGAATACCGATGCTGATAAGGTTATGGAAGAGAGACTTGAACAAAAGTATGAGTTCAAACTTGCAGAGAAAATAAGCCAGGAAGTGGCACTGAAAAAGGTCAAGCTATCTCAATTGGTAAGTACAATTGATCCAATTTTATCAGAAGATCTTACCTTAATAAATAAATTGTGCACTTTAGATCAACTCACTCAGGAGTATACCGAAAAGATAGCAAAAATAGATGTTGATCTTAAGTCCAGTGCACAGAGTCTAGCCAACACAAAAAAAGCACTTAAATTGCACAATGAACAAATCATACAGGCTAGAAAACAAAGACAGGACATACAGTTTGCAGAGATGAAGTATAGAGATGAGGTAAACGAGCTCCAAGTTGATCTCTTACCAACACTTACACTCCTGCAATAAAATATGACATAGACAAATACTCTAATTGCCACCCCAGAAATGTTTGTCCTTAACAACATTTATGATATGCATGCAAGGCTAGAGCTGCAACACATGGCACTAGAACAGTTGAAAGAACAATGGGAGAAACTGCTTGAAAATATCAAAACAACCCATTATAACATATTTGACACATTGTAAGTTGCACATTTTTGTCACAATTTTGGCATATTATAAGTTGTACATTTTTGTCATCAGTATCAAAGAAAGGGGTAATTTGATATGTTCACTCACCTCAGTTAAAAGGAGGAAATCATATGTATAGTAAAAGAAAGGGAAATAATGTACATATAGAGAACATGTACATATACATATACTATACCGGTGCACATAGTTAGGGGGAGTCATATTATGACAAGGATATGAACATGGTGTATACATACTAAAAAAAAAGGGTTTAGTATTATGTACATATCAGTTTTTGACACTAATGTCAAAGGGGGAAATTGAAGGCATTATATTTTGCCATTAGTATACTTAGAGAAAAACATGATCTGCACCATCAGTTTACTCTACACAGACAGACAGGGCACAACATTATCTGATGCCAAGGTTACCCGATGACAAAAAGGTAAAAGAAATCCGACAAGTGACAACAGTGCTACCCGACGGAACAACAAAGATAGGAACCTGATAGATATAGGGAACCCGACAAACAGTTCAGTGAAGGAACGTCGACAGACTTCAAGTTCAAACCGACGACCAAGAACCGACAGTCAGTTACATCCACCAAAAAGTGGATCTGACTTTCCACGTTAGAGAAATCACTGAAGTTGTATTTTTAGCTTCTTGATTTGCTTTAAATCCACAGAGGAAGCAATGTAATTATTATTGTTTAACTAGTTTTACTATTTTAAAACATGCAAACTAAATATCAAGGTCAAGTTGTAAACCTTGGATCTAAGATTAACATTGTAATGCATGAATTCCAAGATAGGTCAAATACCTGTATAAATAGGTGCTCAATCCATTGAAAATTTGTTGTTGATCAATGAAGATAGTAGCCACGGAGAGCAACTAGTGACCAGACAGAGAATTCATGCAGAAGGACACGACAGAATCAAATTAGTTTTCAAGAACAGAACAGAGGCTACCGACAAGCAGAGAAAAGGTGTTCATCAATCACTTAAGGTGATACTATTATTATAAGAGCTTTGATGGATTTGTAAATCAGTAATAGCAGATTGCATATAATCAAGTCAACATTTGTACTCATTCTAACAAGTGTAGTACACTAATTAAATCCTTTCAAGGAAGGTGGGCTTAACCGTCTTCTTGTAAATCTCATAACTGAGTGCACACTTAAATCAGTGTTGCAAAAGCTCTTAACAGAGTAGATCTTAATAGGTCTCCACCTTAATACTCCTAATAGGGTAGATCATCAAAAGTGATCAAATTGTAAGCCTTAACCGGTTCCCTTCCATTCTGCAGATAGTGAAGTTTTGCGGGTGTCATCCCCACCGCAATTTTTACTTCCTAACAGGAGTTTTCTGCGATACCATATCTTGTGTTATGTGTTTATCATTTTCATGAATGTTTCTATGACTAATGAAAACTATTAAAGATTGTAAACAAGACATCCATAAGAAAGAATAACAGTAATGGTTGGTAATACAGAATTAAATGATTACTAATGATGAATTGTGAAAGGTATTAAAAGTTTTAGAGGTACTGATTCACCCCTCCCCTCTCAGTACTATTTCCCATTAATTCCAACAGAGCCAACCCTATTAAAGGCTACAAACACACTGTTAGGTGTGACCTTGTTAGAGGATTTAAATGAATAGTTTGTCACTTAGTATCTGGAATCTAATGCTACCATCCTTGATCAAACACTCACTTGGCCTGTCAATAAGTATCAAACATATCCAATGCTACTTTGTATGATTAAACTTTTTGATACTCCTTGGGATGTATCTCAATTAGAAAAGACTTTTAAGTCTTGCTCGGTTAAGAGACTTGATACTGCAGTGGTTAAACTAAAACAGTAAATTGATCTGTTCACATATACAACTTGAATTGTAGATTTTTAGATCTTTTGTAAGTGCATTACCTTTCTAATCAATGTTATCAATTCAAATAACTTTGCTCCACACTGTTCTTCTCTTTGATGTTGTATCACTATTTGTTGGTGTCTGCAAAATTTAGCTCTTTCCTCAGCTTGATTGATCAGGTTTGAATGAAGACTTTCTTCTCCTTCAAAATCTCTTCAGCATCTATTCTCTTGTCACTCCCCTTTTTCATATTGAATAAGTTTGTCTCTTATATAGACATGATTTCACCGTTTCTTGGCTTTCTTGATCTTGGAGTGATCCACAAATATCTCTAATTAGATTTAAAGAAAAAATCAAGTTTTATCTCATAGAGATCTTGCCAACTGGACAAAGCAACTTTAAATCCTTTATTTATCTCCAGCTTTATCTTGTCGATTAAAACAATGATAAGTACCAGTTAATTCTATATTTAGCTCTTGACAGCTAAGCATTTTGTTGTTTCTGAACTCTTTGTTTTGTCGGTCAATACTTCAGTTAGTCGTCGGTGACAACTGACTGTTCTGTCGGTGTGACTTTAGTTGTCTTTGGGATCTCCATCCATCAGGCAACACTATAATTCTGTCCGTCGGGTTACACTATGCTTTGCTCGTTGGGAAACACTGTGACTTTTCTTGTCGGTAATACTATGCTTTTGCTCGTCGGGTAACACTGTGACTTTTCTCTCTTACTCTGTCCATCAGTGTACACTCCGTCGGTGTATATAGTCACTTTGTGAATACTTGAATTTTATATATTATTGATAGCATAGCCTTTGATTCATTCGTTCTCTGAAGTCTTTAGCAATTTCCATGACCATACAAATTATATCAAGCTGACATCAATGACAATATAATACATTAACTGATTTAATGCCTTGCATTAACTTTCTATGACTTGGTGATCATCAACTTAACATATTCAAACATTCAATCCGTTATAGTTCATCAACTCGGCAGACAACTGGGTAGTTGTGTCACAGTGTGACGGTTGTTGTGGTGGGTTTCCAGGGAAGGCAGCAGCAGCTCCCAGAGTCGAGGACAATAGTTCTCCAACCGCGGGCGACTGGAAGAAAGGTACTCCCGAGGGTTGTGTCAAGGGTTGTTGCATTTGTTGCGGCTAGTTCTAGGGAACATATTCCAGACCCAGTATAGTCTGGGCTTGCGATGGGTACACGTACCGAGCCTACTAGTCTATTGGCGGAGGGCCCATGGCCATCATTGGAGCACCCACTGTCGGATTGGGGTTGTATCCCCCGGCGTAAGGAGTTTCGTCGGGTGTCATGTTGAATGGTAGGCTCTGAATTTGGATGGCAAGTTGAGGTACCAGTTTAACTTGTTTTGTCCTAAGGACAAAGGGAACATCCAGGTTACAACGTCCTGATGTTGTATCTGGTGTCGGTTCATGGCATCCTTATAGGCCTGAAGGTGTTCTTCTGTGGTTTGTGATCCTAGATGCTCATGCTTGGGACAGATCTTCTCCAGATGCAGAGGAAGATTGTTGGTGGCACCAAGGAACTGCCCCATTGGGGACCTGGTGTTACCAAAGTAGTTTGCCATCAGGGTTGTTTGATGTTGGTTGGTTTGACTGTTGGTCCCCGAGATTATCTAAGGAAGTTGGGTATTCTGGGTGTAGCGAATCCCCAAATAAAGTTGGTTGGTTGTTTGGTTTGTTGGTTCCTACTCTTTCAGGCAGGAGGTCCGAGTTCTACAAACTCTCTGGGATTCGGGGCTGATCGCAGGATTATGTCAAAGCTTAAGGGTGAAGACGACCCTCTTCCACGAAAAGTCTAGCTCCTAAAACTACTGCTTGGGGAACCCTTGGACGGTGTAAAATTGAAATCTTTCAGGGGAGACGATCTCATGCCCTCCTTCTAGCCCCAGTTTCTGTTGACGGGACTTGTGACCAGTTCTGCCAACAGTGATAAGTTGCCACCGGGTACCGGGGTACCAGCCAACTTCTCCTGTAAAGGCTTTCCGAAGAATAAATTCTCTAGGCATTCAGGCACCTGAGTGTCGGGTCTCGATGGTGCGGGGAAGCTAAGTTGGGCAAGTGACTATTTGTTCAGGGGGATAGCTGGTTTTACTCATCTTCTTCATGGATTTCAGCAATGGGGATGGGTTTTCCTGCAAGCATGTTATGTTTAACGAATAAATAGCAAAAGATAGACCAGAGTTAGAGTTTATTATTTCTACTTATAGTTGTGCAACATACTTCAAACATCAACAATGCTCCACTGTAAGAACTACACTAAATACTGAATACATACAGAACCAGCGATTCATACATATTCAATATTAAGGGGAAATAAGATCATTAATCTAAACTAAACATTAGAGCAAAGGACATTAGAAACATACAACACAAAAGATGTTCATGAACTCTGAAATCAGAACAACACAACACAAGTAGTCATAAGGTGTTCCTCCTTCATTAACTCAATGGTTTCCAGCATCACTGGTGTATACATCCATGGCTCCAAGGAGCATCTAAACAACTAAGAACTACTGAGCATTGAGCTCCTGAAACAACTGAAAATGAAAAGCTATTTTTCTATTACTTGCTGGACTGTAAAATAATCAATTTTGTCGACCCTTGTTATGAGGTCGGACTTCTTATTTATACACATAGTTTTCCCCAAAACTAACCTAATCTAATTGTACACTCAACATATAAAATACATTATCTGGTGGTCAGTACTACCTGCACCACTTACAATCACCTCGAAAAGAGCATAGGTCTCACGAGACAGAGGAAGAAGAGAAGATAAGCTGGAAGAATCAGCATAGAGAAGAGTGCCAGAGTATTAACAGAGGAAATCTGATCTTCCCGGTATTTGAGGCTACATGCCTCATTAATGCAGAATGCAGCTCACTATCTTCGATGCACCAGGTAGTAAATGTGGTAGCGGTAGCTTGGGAGAATCACCTGTTAGAACCATCCCTCCGTCTGACGTGCCTTATTGGGATCACCTACCTTCTAACCCCCTTATTAATTGCTTGACAACGACTAGTCAGCTCTGTGGAACCTGGACGCGGGTCACTATGAAAGAATAAAAAACTTCGAACCCAGAATTCTGGGGTCCGGGAGCTTATGCTCAAAAAATAAAGAATTTGCAAAATTGCACCTTGCTGGTGAGAACCTCCAAAGTCCGGAGAACTTTATTGTGCCTTTTATTTTTTGAATGCTTCTAAAAGCTAGAGAATTCCCTCTTCGTCAATGTCCTTGATGCTCGCCAGGCGGAACTTGGCTGCCTCCAATTGCTCGCCCATATCTAGGGTGTTTCCTTTAAATTTTGCGGCCATCTTTGCTACATCATGGGCCTGGAGCATTATGCAGGATAAGCGTGACATCTTCGCTCTGTCAAAATATCCCGGGGACTGGTATCGTGACTCCATTAACTCATCGAACTTCCCCACAACATAATCTATCAGAGTACACGTATCTGTGCTAAAGGGATCAACTCCTGAAACCCTTGTGACAAAAGCCTTATATAAATTCAAAGAATACTCCACTCCTGGGACTTTGTCTTTTGGGGCCGCTACTAGTTGCTTGCTAATATCCAATTTGAGATCAAGTCTGTAGTGTTGGACCCGAATAAAATCGAAAGACTCCTCCCCCAAAATTCTCATCTCCGCGATAGGTTCCTCTCCGAGGTTCATGAGCTCTCCCAACTCGTTCATCCATGCCTCATATTGTTTGGTTTCTCCCTCCCATAGAGAAATTTCACCTTTGACATGGTGCAAGATATTTCCAGACATATGCAGGTCCAGGAGTGTTGCTGCTAAGAAATGTTAGACATTTCCTACCTGCTCGGCCACCCATTCGTCTACTGCTTGCACTTTCTTTTTCATATTCCTCAGCGCACCAACATCACCCTGTGGGAGCGGTGTTCCAGATGTAGAAGCTTCCAGATGGATTGCAGTCAATGGTTGCACTAGCTCTGTTAGTAGCCCGATGAGATTTATATTCTTTTCCTTTTCTTCTTTGTCTTTGGGCTTGCTTATCGTATCGGGCCTCAATTGCCCGGCTATCCTCCTTTAGCAGGTCCAATTCACCCTGCTTCTCCCTCTTCCCCAGAGGTACTTCTGCAACAGTATATTCTGCATCACTTACCATTGCTTCCTCTTTGTTTGGGGGAGGTGTCGCAATGACTGCGACTATATCTCCGCCTGGACCAGTATGAATGGAATGGAGTGTCCAAGCCTTCTTTGGCTTGGGGATGCCTTGACTTTGAGGCATCATCTCGGCTAGGGAGAGATGGGCTTTTGTCGCCGTGGCCTTTCTCTTCTTTGATTCCACCAACCATTGTGGTGGCATGGCAGTCTTGCTGCTAGGGCCTAATTGTTTGGGTCTTCCCCGGGGTTCTATTGTTCATCCTCGATGTTTATAGTCTCTTCGGACTCTTTCTCCTCATTCACACGATTACCTGCACCATCCGCCTTAGTGGTATTAGTATCTGTTTCCTCAGCATTCCCATCCTTAGCAACATCGGCGGAATCAACATCCATATCTCCGGGGTTCTCCCCCTCATTCTGGTGCTGCTGCTGCTGTTATTCTCCGACATCCTCTACTGAGACATTCTCCTCTATTGGCATATCTTCCGGAGGTGGCGAAGGTGTCTGAACTGGATCTAACTCTAGCGTTACAAGGATTACCTTGCCAAATGTTACCACCTGGGATAAAGGATTACTTTGGGTGGGCGGAGGCGTTTAGAGCATGGTGGTTGAGGTTACGGTTATTCCCGAAGGTCTGGTTCCCTCAGCCAAAGCTGGCTACTCATCGTGTACTTGTCTCTTTTCTCCTTTTTTGGTCCCTGAGACCGATATCTCTTGAACATCGGGGATGTCTACCTGTTCTTAC
Organism: Thuja plicata; assembly: GCA_018584345.1. Classification (NCBI taxonomy): domain Eukaryota; kingdom Viridiplantae; phylum Streptophyta; class Pinopsida; order Cupressales; family Cupressaceae; genus Thuja; species Thuja plicata. The sequence goes on along the minus strand of MU225495.1, from coordinate 5,833,179 downwards.
TCTTTTTCTTTCTCTACCCAGATTTCCTATTCCGCGACAACTTCTTTCTCTGGGATCTCCCCTTTATTGGGGATTGTTTCTTCTTCTTGCGCGGCAATCTCTTCCATCGCCTTTCCTATATCCCCCTGTAAATTTACAAGTTTGTCAGTCCCAAAGATGTCATCAAAATCATCATGTGGAGGGGAGGTTTCCGGGGGATTCTCTAGTTCAGGGGAGTCCGGGATAATCTCCACCTGGGGTATGTTAGGCATCCCAAGATCTGTATCTGCCCTTGGTGGAGGGACATTTGTTCTTTGCTTCTTCCTCCTCGTCACCAGTGGGGGTCCGACATCTAAAATGGCCGCACATTCATCCTCCACTCCCATGCCCGCTGCCCGGACCATAAGTTCTGCAAGAGAAGGGGAACCAGAAGGGAGGGCAGGTTCTACCGGAGTGATTGGGATGCCAAGATGGGTGCTTATTGCTTCCTTCATCTGATGGGACGCCGCCAGGTGAAGGTGCACCTATTTCGCAACAGGGACTTAAATTGTAGATAAAATCTAGGTCAGGGTATCAAGTTTTCTTTTTCCTTTATCCCCGCCTTGCCCGGAGGTCCCGGATCCGGAAGTGGGTCCCTGCAAAAATGGGTCAACTCTGCGAGTGCTCTTCGGACATACCTTTGAAAAATATGCATGACTACATTCAATCACATCATGGGTGATGTCTTCAATTGCTGGGCTTTCCGGGGTGTCCCAATCCACCAAAGGGAGAGCCATCTTGTCCACTCCCTTAGCCTTGTACTGTGGGTCTTTTGTGGACCCGGTATCTAAAAAGTCCTTTGGAAAAGTCTGAAGCTTGAGACACTTCGTCATACCTTGTGTCATCCTGACAAAGTGTCGATTCTGACTTAAAAATCATCTTGGAAGTCTGCCCAAAGATCCTCCATGTGAGGCTTTTCAGGGTCTCATACCCGAGGCAATGTCGAAGCTATCTTATCCAGCGAATCAAAGTCCTTTCGCGCCAAGTAAAATTCTGCCAGCCCTAGACATTTTAATTCGCCATCAGCTTCTTTCACCGTTGCAAGTGTAGTTCCCGCAGGTGATCAGGAAGCGAATGTTGGTGACCTTCTTGAGGCTAAAAAGAGTGTGCAGCCCCAGGGTCTGCCAGTAATAATCCAAAAGAATAACCCTGTCCCCACAATGCTTGGGCAATAGATAGGGTTTTTCGGAGAACCTAGTCACCCGAATGTAGGAGTGTTGTTGAAACTGGATGTAGTAGTGGCCATAAGAACTGACCAGAGTCATTGCCTCCTTTGAAAGTCGGTAACTGGCATCCCGAGTGGGTGTAAGAATGTTGTAGTAAACGAAGGCGTCGTTTATGTTGGCAAGTTGACTTCCTGAGGATGCATGACTCATTTTGTGTTGTCATCATGGCAACAAAGTCATGTTTAGTTTCTGTCATGAAAGACAAAATGACTAAGTATGGAAAACAGGGCAGACAAAGATATTCAACGATCAGCACATCAACGCACGTGTGAGAGATCGATTCAGCATATGCGGGTTCAGATATATATTGTATGACATATGTACATGTTACATCCAGACACGCATAGTACGGAACAATAGTACGGCGAAGTTACAGGTAGATCAGTAGATTATTTTGATTAGCGTGAATTATTTTGTAATGTAATGGCTAAGTGCCTTTGGTTATATGTTTGTAATGATGTAATTAACATTGTAGTAAACACGCTTAAGCTGACTTGTTCAGAAGCGTTGTGTACTTTTTTTTAGGGCCGACTAGAGTCTTGTTTTAGGTCGCGCCTATTCGGATATGAACATATAAGTATGTAATGTAAAGTTATGTTACAAGTGTCGATTATTATGTAAGAGGAAGATATAGAAGAGAAGTATAATGAATTCAGTACATGATATTGCTCTTTAAGAGAGTAAGAGCATTCGTGCATACACAAAACTGATCAGACAATAGTGTCATCACAGCAGTTCACTTTGATATAGTGTATATCAACTTTCAGAAGGTTGTAGCCTTCATCCTATTGGGCAGTGAGCCATATACCTTTAATAGGGTTTTGTAAAAGACTCTTAATAGGGTCAGACCTTTAACCAAGTCATTGTACTCATACTGTAAAGACTGCTTCTAACAGGGCAAAGGAACTTTAACAGGTTCATTATACCTAGTACAATATTTTTGGGTACTAATTCCCATCGGGGTTTTCCTCTAATCAAGGTTTCCCCGTAATCATATCATGTGTTATGAGTTCTTATGTTAAGCTTCATTCTATGTATGTTTGATTTATGTTTAAGTTGTTGAAAAGT
>MU225495.1:5807217-5830817 GCA_018584345.1 Thuja plicata | reverse complement strand
CCCCCTCTCAGTGTGTCCAACAGTTTACTCTGCAAAAACTATGGAAACTAGCCTCTCATTGAATTTGTGGTAAATGGTCCCATGGAGCATTCTGGCCCAAGTCGGTCCCGAGGACGCCGACAGTGAGTAAACCCCAGGTTATGGGTCATTGCTGCGCCAGTGCCCACAAAATATATGAAGTCATGTAGAACTTGGAGGTCCGGGTGACCTTGACAAGCTGGGCATCCACATGATTGGAAATGATAGTGGCCCAATCAAAAGTTTGTTTGGCGGAGGTGATGCCGAACAGGAAGTAGTACATCCATGCTGAGAATTCCCGGGCATGGGATTCTCTGAAGCCCCTGCATAAGGAGATGATCCCCATTTGTATGTTTTCCTTGAACTCTGTTCGGGGGATCTCCAACTTCATCTTTCTATAATCTTTCCTCGGGGTCTTGAGCCAGTTGGAGTTGAGGTATTGTCGGGCCATCAGCGGAACCTTCTCGAACTCATGTAATGCCAAGGCCTAGGTGATAACAGTAGAATTGGAAAACTAGGGGATCCCCAGTCCTGAGGCGAATGTTGCAGTGTCCAGAGACACTAAGGGCGTTGGGTAGCCCGAGGAAAGAGGAGCGCTCAGCATGACAACCCGGACGACTGCGTTGTAGTGTTCCGCCAATGTAAGAATATGCTCCAAAGCTTGCACTGAGTAGGGGAAGCAGGTGGCTTCGAGGATTCCAGAGGCGGCCAAATTGAGTGCCATCTGATCTCCGACCTTGTGCTGGATTAACATCATTTTAACCAAGGCCTGGAGTTTGGCCCATGCTCCGACACTTGTGTCAGTGATCATCTGTAGCTTGGAATCTACTTTAGATCCCAGAATAGTTTCTTCCTTTAGATGTTTCGCGGTTAGTGGAAGCTTCTCTAAGGCCTTCTCGGCCTTGGTCCTAGTGGCTGCCCTGGTTGAAGTAGTTGGGAGTTCCGGACTTCCATGTGGAGAAGATGCTTCAGACGTGATAGATCTGTGAATTGATCAATAACCTGCAAGACTGGACAACCGTTAATATAGATAAAACATAATAGAATTTTGGATTCCAGAGATTTCATCATTGCCTCGCGTCTGTTCCTAAAAAGGGGTTAGTTTACATAAAACCCTGAACATATATATTAAACAAAATGACTTGTTCGAGAATTTGATCAACGCCCGGGGGTTCCAGGAATTCTGGCTCATGCAGTGAACGAAGTGAAGGTCGAAGGGGAACAAGGGACCCAGAGTCTAGAAAATTGACCGTTATCGACATGACCGGCAATTAGCCATACTAGGCTGACATGGGGCATCACGTGGTCATGCAAAAAGGGAGTAATGGCAATAACGGTGACAGTTGTCCTAACATGCAAGGGAATGAATGCAACTTGGGCTGATTTTGAATGCTCGCGTATGGGGGAATTAACCCTACCATTAAATCAGAGATGGTGGAGGAGAGAGAAAACCTACAAACTCGACTAGGCGAGGTGTTGAGGGCTGAAGAACAAGTTACAGGCCTACCCAAAAACGGACTCATTTACATCTACCTACAAACGACAATTTACAAAATTTACGGAATGTACAAGAATTACATTGTTTTACAACTGCACAAAGGGTAGAAAAATCTCTAGCAGAGCCATCCCACCAATAGGAGGCAACAACAAAGAATAGAACTGAAAAAAGAGAAAAGCAACCAAAAGCAAAATGCAAGAAACCCAAAACAAAACCAGAAAGAAAAGAAGAGGAGCCAGAAGGGCCTACCTTAGAAATGAGGGATGCGGGAGGACAAGCACGGGAAGTGCTCTGCAACTGAACAGCTTCAAATCACCACAACGCACAATTTCCAGTCATTGTCAGGCACTGTTTAAGCTTTGGGAACAAATGGCACTAAGCTGTTGTTGAAATCGCTCTAATCGCTTTGAATCACTCTGGGGTAATTTTTTCACGGTAAATGTAACAATCACTGGTGAAACTCTATTTATACCCCTAAGGTAAAAATATATCGCATTCCTTCTACAAGTCCTGAGAAAGGCAAACCTCCGGACTCCGGGCCCGGGGATCCCATGCAACCACACCCTCTAATGAAAAGAGGACGTAGTGACAGAGGATCCCAGAGTCCGGGAATCCGACTGGCACAAAGAAGACAAGAACACTCCGAGACCGGGTCCCAGAGGATAAGAAACCAATAAGAAAGGAAACAACGACCCTGCCGAAGCAAAGGCTAGAAGAAAACAAAAGGGAAAAGAAACAAGGCAAAAACAAAAAAAAGGGGGGACCGACCATTTTGCCAACAAAATGCAGGGACAGGTATGCAGGGCATAACAGAGAGAAGCTGGGGATACTTTTAATTTCAATTATAGTCATAAAATACACTCAATGAAAATAGAGTAAACTAGACAAAATAAACAAACACAAACAAATAGACAAAGAATTTGTGTGGGAAAACCCTTACGAGTAAAACAACCCACACACCAAAGGAGAAATCTCTTGTGTGACAAATAATCAAGTTTACAAACTTCTCTTATGTTTACACGGTCTCTATTCTTCAACTATACACTCTTGATTGAATTGAAAATATTCAACGGAATAATTTTGCAACTTCTCTAAGTATTCATCCATCAATTTGTTTCAATCGACACAACATATTCTTATGTCTCTCTATCCAGATGGTTTGTTTCAGTTCCTTGTAGATCAACTATATTTTGCATAAAAACTATGAACACACTTGGTGAATTCTCATCGACATCTCAAGAATCCATCTTGGACCAATCACTCAACAAACACCTAATAAAAAACAATACTAGCCCAAGCTATGGTCCCCACATTCCACTTACCGACCTATCGAAGAGATTCTTGATTTCGCCAAGACCACTTAGGAGTCACATAGATTAGGAAATCTACATACAAAATTACTCTTATCAATATAGGAAACCACTTTGCTAAGATCTTAAAAACATCTCATCAATCACCAATGTTATACTGAAAAGAGATCATATCGTTGAGACTAATCAACCATCATATTGAAAAATATCCTATCGATATAGGAATTATTTTGGTACAAAAGCTTCATCGATATTAGTTTATCTATATAGGTCAGACTTCGCCAAAGCCCTTAAAACAATTCACTAATCATTGAAGCTCCATTGAAACAATTTTTCACTAGAATGAAACAAATGTTCAATCGATGTGAGCTTTATCGGTGAAGGTTATAACTTCGGAAGAACTCTCTCATGTGACAACAAAACCAAAGTTACTCTGTTAACTTTTTATTGCTAGGACCACCAAGAGTTACATCGATACCTGAGGGCATCGAAGAATATTATGATCTCGATAAGACATTTAGACCTTTCACCGAGCTTGATATTAAACCTAAAGTCATGTATCACTGAGACCGATATAATGTTTCATCGAAAAATCATCCGAGACATGATCCTTCTCATCAATAAGAAAATAGTAAGTTCTCGTCAACAGGACCAACCTTGAATGACTTGGCCAGTAAGTTTGAGGCATCATTCCTCAACAGTCATGTTGTTGCATCAACACTTGAAGATCTTATTCGAAGAGTATTACAATTCATCAACATCATCAAGCTTAAGGTATAATCTTGTGACATTCACCAGAGTACTTTAGACTGAGCTTATTTCTTAATTATCATTGGTGTGAGAAATGTTGAATCCTCTTGAGGGTTGGCTTAGGCAAGCCCTTATACAACACAAAAACAATTTTCTCCCTCTTGTGTGCAAGCTCTCAGATCTGAGAGAGAGAGAGAGAGAGAGAGAGAGAGAGAGAGAGAGAGAGAGAGAGAGAGAGATATTCAAATCCTGAAAAAAATGACTAGGATGTTATCATGAGAGAGAGAGAGAGAGAGAGAGAGATCCTAAAAAAATGACTAGGATGTTATCACTCATTGACATAGTTTGTGGTTAGCGAATTACTCTAATAACACATTTTTTTTATTTTTCAGGGGAAGCGTCAAAGTGAAATCTTGATTCTGAATTTGTGAGTGATATCATCTTTAAATATCACTTGGATTGTGTCGCCTACCAAACTAGTCCTTCCATTTTGAACTTGTATTTCGGTGGCAGGTTCCTATCTAACTCTTCTTCTGAGATCTGTATTTAGTATTTATTTATCAGACCTATAGCTCTTTGTTTATGCTAAGTCTTAGTCAATTTTACAACATTTCCCTCGTTCTTATTGTATCAACTCAATTCATCGGCACAAAACAAGGATAATTCCCATGCAATTTGAGCCTAGCCCTCCCCAATAGGTTCAAGAAACCTATTGAATTTTATCCTTCTTAGTGGATGTGAGTAGGCTTGATTCCTAGTTAGACTATTAGATCCCTATTCAACTACCTCACAAAGTTTTTCACACTTCTCTTAAGCATAGTTTATGAAATTTATCATGTTGCCCCTTGCTTCCTTCCATGTCCTTAGTCACATCAACTCGCAATATAGAAATATTTTAAAGGATATTGACTTCGATAATATATATTTTTTAACATGGGTCTATAAATATTAAGACAAACAGGCTTCAAACTTCAAATACAACTTAAAGATCAAATCAATATACACAATTCAAATAATGAATAGATTCAAATCTACAAGATGTCAATATCATAGCTGAAAAAAGTAACTTAAAATAATCAATTAAAATTTTAGTTTAAAATATTTGCCATTACAAATAATTGACAAATTAATCAACATGCCTTATCAAATTTTGAATTAAATATTATTTTTTAACTTTCAAAACACATTAATCTTAAATAATATAATAATAATAAATAATTCTGAGAGTTGAATTGACATACTAGCCAACATATCTTCTTCAACTTTTTAATTTAATATTATTATTTTGTTTTAAAATATATAAATTAATAGTGGCTCACAAATCATAAAGAATATTTATTAGATATTTATTTTTTAAATCTAGTTATAAACCATTAATTTTGTGACATTCAACATAGTACTTTAGATTGAGCGTATTTCTTAATTATCACTGTTGTAGGAAAGGTTGAATCTTCTTGAGGCTTGGCTTAGGCAAGCCCTTATACAACACAAAAATCAATTTTCTCCCTCTTGTGTGCAAGTTCTCAGATCTAGCAGTGAAGTGTTGTAAATAGAGAGAGAGTGAACTGAGACAAGAAGATTCAAAACCTAAAAATTTGACTAGGATGTTATCTTTCATTAACATAGTATGCGGTTAGCGAATTAATCCAACACATTTTTTGAGATTTTTCAGGGGAAGCACTAAAGTGACATCTTGATTCTGGATCTAGCTAAGTGATATCATCTTCAAATTTCACTTGGATTACGTCACGTACTGATTTAGTCCTGCCATTTTGAACTTGAATTTCGGTGACAGATTCTTGTCTGACTCTTCTTGCAAGATTTGTATTTAATATTGCTTTATCAGGCCTATAGTTTTTTGTTTATGCTAATTCTTAGTCAATTTTACATCATTTCCCTTGTTCTTATTGTATCAATTCAATCAACACAAAACAAGCATAATTTTCGTACAATTTGAGCCCAACCCTCCCCAGTAGGTTGAAGTTGGGCCTATTGAATTTTATCCTTCTTGGTGTATGTGAGTAGGCTTGATTCCTAATTAGACTAGTAGATCCCTATTCAACCACCTCACAAAAGTTTTTCAAACACTTCTCTAGAGCATAGTGTATAAAATTTATCATGCTGCCCCTTGCTTCCTTACATGTCCTTAGTCGCATCAACTCGTAACATAGCAATCTTCTAAAAGATATCCTTCAATACTCTTGTTTTTTAAACATGGGTTTAGAAATATTAAGAGAAACAAGCTTCAAACTTCAAATACAACTTAAATCAAATCAATATACACAATTCAAATAATGAACAGATTCAAATCCACAATAAGAGGTCAATTTCATAGTTGAAAAAAGTAACTTAAAATAATCAATTAAAATTTTAGTTTAAAATATTTATCATTATAAAAAATTGACAAATTAATCAACGCGTCCTTATCAAATTTTGAATTAAATATTATTTTTTAATTTTCAAAAAACATTAATCTTAAATCATAATAATAAATAATTCTAATAGTTGAATTGACATACTAACCAACATGTCTTCGTCAACTTTTTAATTTAATATTATTGTTTTGTTCTAAAATATATATTAATAATGGCTCATATACGATCTAGAACATTTGTTTGATATTTATTTTTTAAATCAAGTTATAAACTATTATTATTTTATTTCCAAACATATGGTAACCCTCATTCTAAATAATCTACTATTCTAATAACTTCCTAGAGAAAATATTGTGGTGAAATTCTTTAGATCTGAGCATTAAGGAGAAACGAGTAGTAATATTCATCATGTCCAAGAACTTTTATTAACTTGAGCTTGTTTTGAGGTGTCATGTTGTTGCATCAACACTTGAAGATCGTATTCGAAGAGCATTATAATTCATCAACATCATCAAGCTTAAGGTATAATCTCGTGACATTTAGCATAGTACTTTAGACTCAGCTTATTTCTTAATTATCAACGTTGTGGGAAAGGTTGAATCCTCCTGAGGCTTGGCTTAGGCAAGCCCTTATAGACAACACAAAACTAGTTTTCTCCCTCTTGTGTGCAAGTTCTCAAATCTAGGAGTGAAGTATTGCAAACAAAGAGAGTGAACTAAGACAAGAAGATTCAAATCCTGAAAAAAAAAAGGACTAGGATGCTATCATTCATTGACATAGTTTGCGGTTAGCGAATTAGTCCAACACACTTTTTGAGATTTTTTAAGGGAAGTATCAAAGTGACATCCTTATTATGGATCTATGAGTGATATCATCTTCAAATTTCACATGGATTACATCACCTACTGAACTAGTCATGTCATTTTGAGCTTGAATTTCGATGACAAGTTCTTGTCTGACTATTCTTCTGATATATGTATTTAATATTTCTTTATCAGACCTATATAGCTCTTTGTTTATGCTAATTCTTAGTCAATTTTGCATCATTTCCCTTGTTCTTATTGTATCAATTCAATTAGCACAAAACAAGGACAATTCCCATGCAATTTGAGCCCAACCCTCCTCAATAGGTTCAAGCAGCCTATTGAATTTTATCCTTCTTAGTGGATGTAAGTAGGCTTGATTCCTAGTTAGACTAGTAAATCCATATTCAACCACTTCACAAAAGGTTTTATTACACTTCTCTCAAGCATGGTGTATGAAATTTATCATGCTGCCTCTTGCTTCCTTACATGTCCTTAGTCGCGTCAACTCGTAATATAGAAATCTTCTAAAAGATATCCTTCAATACTCTTGTTTTTTAAACATGGGTCTAGAAATATTAAGAGAAACAAGCTTCAAACTTCAAATACAACTTAAACCAAATCAACATACACAATTCAAATAATGAACAGATCCAAATCTACAATAAGATGTCAATTTCATAGTTGAAAAAAGTAACTTGAAATAATCAATTAAAATTTTAATTTAAAATATTTATCATTACAAATAATTGACAAATTAATCAACCTATCCTTATCAAATTTTGAATTAAATATTATTTTTTAATTTTCAAAACACATCAATCTTGAATCATAATAATAAATAAGGCTGATAGTTGAATTGACATACTAACCAACATGTCCTCCTCAACTTTTTAATTTAATATTATTTTTTGTTTTAAAATATATATTAAGAGCGGCTCATATATAATCTAGAATACTTATAAGATATTTATTTTTTTAAATCTAGTTATAAACCATTATTATTTTATTTCAAAACATATGGTAACCCTCATTCTAAATAATCTACTAGAACTTTTTTTAACATATATCTATTAGAAAACAGGGAAAAAAAAATATTAATAACTTTATTTCCCTTTCCAAACGGAAAACCTTACCCAGTTCAACCAAGCTTTTTATATATATCTATTAGAAAAATGAAAAAATAAAAGCTTTATTTCCCTTTCCAAACGGAAAACCTTGCACAGTTCAACCAAGCATCCCGTTTTTCCACGAGGAGCGGGAAAAAGGGAGGCGTGGTGGAGCTTCTTCTCGTGTACGAAAAGCACTCAAATTTCTAAACGAAAGAGCAAATGTAGAAAAGAAAAGGTGCAGATTACGTGAAAGGCGCAGATTCAATCCAGAGTGCTTGGAGTCAATATCGGATTGCATGAACTTTATCTCTGACAGGAAATCTGCGGTTTAGGTAAACCCCTCTATAGTAAGGGGAAATGTACGGCAAGCAGAGATGGTTTTAAGTGCTGTTACGGAGATGGCGTTACATCTGGGGAGCAACACGTGGATGGAGTGGTGATATTTAAAAACAAACTAGTGTAAGATCATTGGGAAGGGTGCAGTGTGGGAGACGTGTCCAAGCCTTTTCATCTGAGCTCGGGGAATGTAGCAGGATTCGATCTGTGATCTCCGATCTCCGCCATGTTCATGTTCATGTTCAAAGCCTCTCTTGGAGATATCGCTTCTGTCTGCACAGTCAGCAATGGCCGCCGGGTCAACCGAACGCCGGTGTGTTTCTTCCGCTCCGAGCAAGACATAAAGGTATTTTGGTCCCGCCAGCCGGCCTGGCCTGCCATCTGCTGTCCCTCTTGTTATTATTCTTTATTGAGCATCAACATGATGCACGTCCATGGCGGTGGACAAATAAATCATACAGCTTTTCGAAATGTGTGCAGCCTGTGCCCTTCTCTCTTCTCCTGCAGTGCATGCAAATTATTATGAAGACACACCACTGCGTATGCGTATCCCGCTCCTTTAACCCCGCCTCCACTGTCCCCAGCCAACCATTAACCACCACCTACGCCTTTCTTCAAATATTGCTTGCTCGACAAGTTGCCGATTTCATGCTCACGTCTAACTGTATCTAACAAACTCCTACGAGTACGCTATGCGCTCATCTCCTCGTCTGTAAATCATTAGGTTTCTGAGATTCAATAATGGCAGACGTCCGGAATAACCAGTTAAACTATTGATGATACCGGATTTCTTTCTAAGGGAAGACTTAATACTACTGTTGATGGTTTGCATTTCTAAATTAAATCATTTGATAAAGTTTTTATTTCGTTTTTCACCCGCTTTAGCTGTAAATACGCCGGAAAATTTTCATCTCCTATAATCAAAATAGTAATGATAGCAGATTTCATTTTCATGGAGGACAAAGAAATACTTTCTAGTGTCGGTGATTTGCTTTTCTAAGTAAAAGCAGTTTTTCTTTCCTGTAAACATCTCCCGCTTCAGCTGTAAATTACGCCAGGAAAATTTGCATCTCCTAATCAAAATAATTATGAATCGCTTCTGATTCGATAATCTGATTGTCTCAAATAACTTTTTATTGTGCTGGATCAGTTCGATTGTCAAAATAATTGGCATATTTTTTAAATAAGATCAGTTATTCTTTCCTGTAAATGTCTCCCACTTTAGCTGTATAAATTACGTCTCCTAATCAAAGTAGTTATGAATCTCTTCCGCTTTCATAATCTGATTGTCCTAATCAACATAGTTTGAATCTCTTCTGCTTCGATAATCTGACTATCTCAAATAACTTTTTTATTGTGCTAAATCGGTTCGATTGTCAAAATGATTGTTTTTTATTCTAAACATATCAGATTTTTTTTCGTGTAAACGTCTCCCGCTTCAACTGTAAATTACGCCGGAAAAATCTAAATCTCCTAATCGAAGTAGTTATGAATCTCTTATGTTTCGATAATCTGATTATTTGTAGTTCCAAATCGGTTCGATAGTCAAAATATTCGTTTCTGTTTTAAAATAAATTAGTAAAATGCTAAAGATGTAATTAGTAAAATGGACAGATCGCCGGTTGAAAGCTCAATCAGAAGCAAATTCAAAATTTGCATCTATCAGCAAAGCCGTCTGAAATAACTACTAATTCATCGAAGCAGAATATTGCGTGTCTGAATTAGCAACGTCAATTCCTTTCGGGTTTAATTTTGTGGAAAGCTTCTCGCGTTAAATCGTTCGCTCGCGTTGTCACCCAAAGGATCCGTTCGCTATCATGAAATTTTCAGTACATGCAACACGACAGATACGTGTCTTTTCCTTATGACACAAGAAACTAAATATTTTTCACGCATTCGAGATAATTCTGGACTATCGTTGGAAATAATCAGCACAAATCGTTCAAAGGCCTGTTTTTGTTATCGCGTAATATGTAGCGCGCAACCGTGTTCGAATCTCCTAAGGTAACCTACACTAAGATTCATAGTTTTCGTTCGGTTCACAAGAGCCAAAATATTTGATGAGATCGTTTGGTGTTGATCAATGATCGCAAAATAGGTGAAAGGAAGGTGATAAAAGAGAGATGACCCGGCCTATAATTGTGATTGATAATTGCGATTGACTTTATGATATCGTAACAGACATAATTGATTGAGTTGCGTTTGTGAATCCACCTGTTCGTCTATGTCCGTGTTCGCGTCGTTAATCACATCCGGTGCGCTACAGAAACGAAGTACTACAATCTTCGCCGTCAAATATTTGAGGCTCCAGACTTTCGCTATCTAGCTTTGAAAACGGCTTCAAAACCGCTGTAGTTTAGTATAGAGTTCGTTCATTTCTGGAAGCATACAGAGAGTGGCATCTACTTTCTCCTCCTGTAACTACCGCAATTTATAAATTCTGAAAGCACAAAATGAAAAATCTCAGAACTTAAAAGAGCCATACACAAAGGAAGATCTATATACTTTGCGTTTCCTGTAACTGCAAAAATTCATCTTGAGGGAAACACGAAGCGAAATTTCCAGACCGTGTTTTACAGTCCGAAAGGCGCGGGTGATCAAACAGACAATAATTGGGAGGAAGATGAAAAGCTGAAACTGTGTATCGCCAGAACCTGTATGCAATAATCAATTCTTTCGCTGCTGTATCTGTGGAATTTGTTTCATCGACATCTCGAAAAGAAGATATTATTGTATTGCAGAAGCATGTGAGAATATATTCTAAAGAATATGGAAACGAATAAAGTTATGCGCACAGGCATACTGAATGGTGAAAATGTTTCAGAAATCTTCAATCAGATATTGTTGACATCAAACGAGGCTATGCCACGAGGGCAAACAAGTACTAGAGAATGAACTTTAGGCTCACGCTTATCCGTTATGAATACTACTCATGAGGAGTTTGTTAAAGTAAAATAAAGAATCGGAGAGGAGATATTGTGGATTTTGCGCAGATCAACAAAGGTATCGTCTACATCGTCTCTTGTGCGAAGCTTTTGTAGGCAGAGCACCTGTAAACTACAAAAGGTCCATATAACTTGCTAAAATTCATGCAGAAGCGGATTTAGAAAGCATCACAAATCATTCTGTTCATATCAACTGAAAAGAAATGAGCAACAGTTCTTATTGTCTTTCTATTTACATGAGATTGGAGAAGTTCCAGAATCTACAAAGTAACTGACATAAATAAAGCAATATTTATTTCGATGCAGCAAATTGAGCGAGTCTGAGCACAAACACTAAGATTCGCAGTTTAGGAAGCTAGAATTTTTTATAAAAAGAAAAGAAAAAAGACATTCTGTACAGTCTTTAAACTAACCGCAGCTTCCAGCCAATTGTCCACAGGCCTCGGCCAAGCGCACGACAATTGAAAGTTGAAGGAAGCTCAACAACATTTTCCTCTTCACAAGGCAAGGCAAGGCCACCACCAAAACTTTGCTTCGATTGTTCGAAAGTGACGGTAATTAGCGATTCACAGGATCACCTGTGATTCGGATTGTAACGAAATTAACAAAGAACATCTGCGAGCAGCTTGTACCGCCGAACAATCGCCTTCGAAGTATTACTACAATGGAGCTTACTTTTGGCAAGATTCCTCCATTTATCCAGTGCCTTGTTGTTCTTATCACTGGGAGGATGGCTGTTATTGCAGCGTTGTTTCTTCGGCACCTGTCCTCCGTTCTTCATTGCGCTGTCCTCTTTCCAGTCTTGGTATAAATGTCCCAATTTCAAAGTATTTTCCTCCTTAGGGGTCTGTAACAGCTTTTGCTCCACCTTCCCGACCTTAACAGCGCCGCACTTAAATCCGTTTTCCTTTCTAGTAGCAATACCATCAGCCCTGTACCTTTGCCTGTCGCTGCTGCTGCTGGGCGGTTCTTGCGCAATCTGGAGCAAAAACTCGAAGGCCTTGTTTCTGCTTTCCATCTTCCGCTTTCCCAGCTTCGCTTTGCCCGTCCCGTTGCTCTCCTCCTCAAACAAGCACCATTCGCAAGCCCAGCTTTCCATATCCAAATCGGGATAAAGCTTACTACAATACCTGCACAACAAACAACAAATAAGACCGAATCGAAGCTTCAAACCCTCGGCCAAGAGAAATTTTCGGTACGAGAGAACATTACGTGTGCTGTAAACGGTAGCCGCATCTCTTGCAGGGTAGCAGATCCCGCACAAATCCGACATCTCCGCAGATGCTGCATTCACTTGCCGATTTCTTGTCCTCCGCCATTTCGCCATTGAAAAGCCTGGATTTTCCCGTAAAGCCAGCTACGGATACCTGCGCAGAAGATTTTGCTTCAGTCTCGGGGACCAAGCGCTTGAGAACAACAGGCTTTACTGAAGCATGGCCTGCATGATGAGACTTTGTAGCAGCAGAGGGCCTGCAAATGGATATTGAAGCAGATACGTCAACAGTACTGCTAGTGTTTGGACGATCGTCTCCACCCCTTTTCTCTCGGCATTCCTTCCCCAAACCCTCAGCCATGGCCGCACCTTCCCCTTCTCCCTCCATCAAATTCCTCCCAAAGATCGTTCAATTCCTCTTCTGCAGTGACGAAAAGCCCTTCTCCTCAGACGCGCACGCACGATTAGCAAGGCGATCTGGACATTACGTTTGCACCGCCTCCGGCTGCCTGAACATTAGGAGAGAAGGAGAAACCTAAAAGATATGGCTCGAAAACCCAGGATGAAAAAGCAAGGAAAAGAAAGGTAGCCCAAGAAAATACCAGACTTCCTTACGCTCCTCCGAAAGCGACTTCTCTCCTAACTCACAGGGTTAAAAATGGACGGACTCGGGCTATTTAACTGCGGCCATTTAAACTCGAAAACTTCCCATTTACCTCGCCGGTGAGCATTACTGTTCTGCCGAAAAAGACGTCAATGGAGGGAGCATTTCTCGTCCCTAGAAACGGGTCATCACTTAATACACAACTCATCTGTCGTCTCGATTTTCCATGTCATCATTAATTGCCGTGGAACTCCATTTTCACGTTTCCACAACTTCCCGTGGATTCCCCCATTGTCGCTTCGGAACTCAGGGAACGGATGTATTGGACGCTGTATATGCACTCCAATCTCTCTGGAATGAATCAGCACCTTCCATTGCCCGCTTACCTGAGCCCTATACCTTTCGGAAATATATCATCGCTGACCGCATTCAACCCTTTTTAAACTCCGAGATGAATGCGATTTGTTCGTATCGTACGCTCGATTTGTCCAGGCAGACATTACGTACTTTGTACAAGAGACTTTACGCTAATGCGTGCTTCGCCATTCTTCGCTTTAAGTTTATTTATCTCAGGTAAACATCCCAACTCTCCGCCCGTTAACTACAATTACATGTTCTATTATTTGTTTACTATATCAGAGTAGAATCTCCAGGTCGCAGACGCGTGTCACCCGATTTGTTGATACTGTATTTGGAATATAGGTTGGTTGCACTTCTAGGTTGTCAATTGACGGATGAGTAAGTGAATGGAATTAATTTCCCAGGTGTAACCGTTAAGAGTTTCTCGTTTCTGGTGTGGTTCATAAATAATATCGATGTATTTCACTGGAGTTGTGTTGTAATCTATACAGAGACGGTACGCAGTGGTCAATTTGTCCAGGAGCTCGTTTCATAATTTCAGGAACCGAAATCTGGTCTTTGCCTAGTCTATTAGATTTTTACAATTCATAACGAATTGCTGTTTCTAAATTATTGTATGATTTGTTGATTGTTGCTCTTTCTAAATTCGTTGTCATCTGTTTTTCTTTAATATTTGAAAACATATGCAGCAGATGTTCTGTTGCATGAACTGCAACCCTAGAAGCTCAAGATTTAATTTCGATACGAAACGCTGAGTTGATACATTTTGTATAGAGTTTTTTACCGGAGTTCTGTTATAAAATGCACGGAGATGGCAAGCAGTGTTAAATCTGTCCAGAAGCTCGTTTCATAATTTCAGGAACCGAATTCTGGTCTTTAAAAACCTATTAATCTATTAATGATATTAGATTTTCACAATTCATAACGGTAATGTTAATTTTTGCCATTTCTAAATTAATATATGATCTGTTGATTGTTATTGTATGATATGTTAATTGTTGCTGTTTCTAAACTCTTCGAGTCATTTTTTTTCTTTAATGTTTGAAAACATATGCAACAGATGCTCTGTTGCATGAATTGCAACCCTGGAAGCTCAAGTTTTCAGCTCGGTATGAAACGTTGAGCTGATAAACCGGAGTTCTGTTATAAAATATACGGAGATGGTAAGAAGTGTTAAATCTGTCCAGAAGCTCGTTTCATAATTTCAGGAACCGAAAATCTGGTATTTAAAATAGAAAACTTATTAATGATATTAAATTTCTAAAGTTCATCATATTGATTGTTGTTTCGAACTTCGGTTGTGTTAGATTTTTTTTAAACATCTATTCTAACAGATGTCCTGTTACATGACCTGCAACGCTAGAAGATCCAGATTTCAGGTCCATGACTTTTGTAAAGTGGAGCATTCGCAACTCTAGAAGCTCAAGATTTGAGCTCGATATGAAACCAGGAGCTGATCAATTTTGTAAATTGGAGCATTCGCAACTCTAGAAGCTATAAATTGTGTAAATGGAGCATCCGCAACTCTACAAGCTCAAGATTTGAGCTCGATATGAAACCGGGAGCTGATCAATTTTGTAAAATGGAGCATTCACAACTCTAGAAGCGATAAATTTTGTAAAGATGGAGCATTCGCAACTCTAGAAGCTTGAGATTTGAGCTCGATATGAAACGAGGAGCTGATAAATATTGTATAATGGAGGACTCGCAAACCTAGAAGTTTAAGATTTAAGTTCTATAAGAAACGAGGAGCTGATAAATATTGTATAACGGAGGATATTCGCAATCCTTGACGATCAAAGTTTTCAGGTCATATGAAGCGAGGAGCTGAAAAAATTTGTATAATGGAGGATCCGTAACCCTAGAAGCTCAAGCTTTCAGCTCGATATGAAACCAGGAGCTGATAAATTCTCTAAAATGGAAGTTTTGTGATCAAATTTCAGAATTCCGTCTGGTGAGCGAACATCGCTTTGTTTGTATCGTTTCACTCGAACATATAATGGAGGATTTGCAACCCTAGAATGTCAAGAATTCAGTTCGATATGAAGCAAGAAGCTCATAAATTGTGCAGAGTGGAGGATTTGTGATCAAATTCGAGTATATTTCTGGGTGATGATCGAGCATCCCTTCGTTTGCATCATTTCAATCGAGCATATAACGGAGGATCCGCAACCCTAAAAGCTCAAGATTTCACGATACGAAACGAGAAGCACATAAATAAATTATCCACAACGGAGGAGGATTTGTGATCAAATTTCAGAAATCCGGCTGCTGAGCTCGTACACCTTCGTTTCTCTCATACCAATCGACCATGCCTAGAAAGAACCTAGTGCGAATCCGACAGGACTGATTAGAAGTGAAGAACGCATGGTAAATCCAGGGGAAACAGACATTTCGATGATTTGCGAATCCGGAACAGATACCGATCCGTCTGTCCGGTGACGCGACAGATCCATACGGCAGCCGTGGGAAGTGCGGAAGGAATGGATCTACCCAGCCACCGTTTTCCCGCTCGCCTTTGATTGAGCGGTTAGGTAGCCCGCGATTTCTTGAACACAATAAATCGAGCGCGGAAGAGTTGTATAAGAATACAAGAGAAGGAATCGGATAGAGGAGGTCCACGTGGTAGATGTAACGGTCACTCTTTGCAATTGGTGGGAGCGGGGGCAGCGTTGGAAGAAGTCGAGGGAAAAGACGAGGCAGAGGCAGAGGCAGAGGCAGAGGCGTGCTTCATTCCCACCTACTATGAATAGCAAATGCAAACGTTCACGTTAAGCGACCAATGACCAATGACCAATGACAAGTGACCAATGACCAATGACCAATGAGCATTTGCAAGTAATACTGTAGGGAGGACAGGCTTAGGCGTGTGAGAGAGAGAAGCATGACCATGGAATCCCCTTTGAAAACGACTTGGACGGGAGGCTCCAGTACCACTTAATTATTATTGTTATTAAATTTCATTTCCTCAACATCTACTCTATCGCTTTGTCCCCTAAAATAATATTTCTATATTTATGGTTTTGTAAAGGCTTGTTGGAACTCAAAGATGTTTTGTAAAAGTTACACCTATGCTTGGCTGTTGTTCACGAGTGCTAGCCAATTAAAAATGGATTTATGATGCAAGTGAACCGACCGACATGATGAATACACCTACTCTAGCAACAATTAGATAATATATTATGGACAAGATTGGTTCTAGTCATCCATGGGGAAATTTGTGGGCGGCCAACGGATAGCCGTCACTTTCTTCACCCATGCCGCCTGCTTTTCATTCTCTCTTGATAGGCTAATCACCTTTTAGCACGTGAACCCTCCTCATATGCCCATAATTATTAACATCACTACCTCGAACCATGCCCCATGACCTTACATCACTCAGCCTCTTCCCTCAAAACTTTCAACTAATCCAAAAGAGGAAAACAATGGTATGGTTGTAAGGTAATTTTGGAAAACAATGGTATAGTTGTAAGGTAATATCCCCAATGGAAATGGAATCTTTAGTGTGCCCTCTTTTTAGGAAACGTCTAAACAGCCAACTAAAACGTATTTCTTATGAAGGGGGAACATTTAGAATATTTTTTGACTCCTTTTATATGTTTTACGTTTTAATTGGCTATTTAGCCAATACCCTCTTTTTAGGTCTAAGATAGCTTAGAGTCTAAAGGGAATGAAATCTAATTAACCTTTTCAAATAAATCACTCATTTCAACTACATACCTAATTTGAACCATTAAAGAATAAGAATGATGATTATAATGTTTAACTTTAAATAATAAAACAATGGTATTTGTTCAATTTTGAATACATTTTCTCTGATGTGTGATGTTAGACAAATGTTCTGGTGTTATTAAAAAAATTATTTGATGTTTTAGTTCACTTATATAAATGTAGATCTTTGAAGTACTCACTTTTGTATGTTGTTATAAAGGTCAACATTTTAGTCTTATGATGATGTAATATCCCATGTAACCAATTTGTTGCATAATAGAAAAATAATTAAATGTATGCTTCCAAAATTAGATCCTTTTGTTCACCTATGTTTGCATGTCACTATACTTCTCTTCTCTTGGCTTCATGCTTTAAAGGCCAAATCATTATGGTTTTACAAAGTTTTGAGGTGATATTCCTTAAATTGGAAATGGAATCTTTAGTGTGGTCTATTTTTAGGTTGGAAGTAATATCCTCTAAATTGGAAATGGAATCTTTAGTATGGTTTCTTTTTAGATTGAGATACCTTGGTTTGTAAAAGAAATGAAAAACTATTAATCTTTTCAAATAAATCACTCAACACAAAGATAAGTAATTTGAGTCATTAAAGGAGGGAGATACGAAGAAATGGGCTTTCAAGAAGGCGCTCGTATGACTGATAGGTAGACCTAATACGATAATTCTAATGGCATTATATGAGTGAAGATTTGAATGTGATCCCAAACTATGACTTGTACGAAACCCACGGAAAACCTATTGAAAACATGGAAAAACAATGAAAAATTCAACTAAAAAGCATAAATATTAACTAAAAAGGCAGTTTTTTGGGCACTTACCGTTGCTCAGTAGTTTCTCAGCCAGTTGTAGAATCTCTAGCGCTCGAATCATGATCTTGGATGGGGACCACCATTTTTCTCAAAGGAGGTTTTGGCCCTTATATAGGTTTTTGACCTAATTTTCAACTTGCTCCAATTGACGTAAAAATGACACCCCTTGCTAATTTGACCTTCATGATTCCAATCTCAGGATCGAAATCAAAATTTGAGATCATTTTATTTTTCAAATCTGATAGTTGACCGCCTGCACAAGCAGTCTTTTAGACTTTGAACCAATAGAAATATCTCATGCTTTTCTTCCAAGAAATTCGTGTGCTAATCTTTTGTTCAGAATTGGTCAACCCTACCAAAATTTTGGTCAACTAGACCTAAAGACAAGTGCACAATCAGATCAGTTTCTTCCTGCGTGAGTTTAATTAGTCGAATTGCTTCCGAACACTAGGGAACCTAGCCATATTTTGATTTCTCTCCTGAGGGTGTAGGATCATGACATCAACAATTCAGTGATCACCAATCAAATCAAACAAGATCCCATCGCTAGGGGCATCTCAGCTTCATCGCATCACATCAAGTTGAGATTATCTTTAATCAAGGACAACCCAATCAATTATCTTATATAGTGATGGATACACTTGAAACTAGACAGATCGTTCTTATACGAGTCATTCATTCCTAAAACCAGACACATTAATCAAATTGGCTTCATCGCTTCAAATTAAGTCAATTTTGCTAATCAATCTCTTAATGGTAATTAGTTTCATCGCTTCAAATCAAACTGGTCATTCATTCAAACCAATCCAAATGTTTAAGAGTTTCTAACAGATGTTTAGTTTTCTCACTTCAAATCAAATTGAGCATTTTGTTCTATATCTTTTGATCGATCTTTGTCCAATCAAGCTTGGACTCAATTTTCTTTGAAAGAGTAGTTTCATCGCTTCACATCAAACTATTATGGGTCTCAACATCGAATTTTCTTTGAATCAATGTGTTGATCGTACATCAATTCAAAGAGGGGAAAATTTAATCACCCAAAAATGTTCAACAAAAGCCTAAGCCCCTAATCTTGATCTCTCATCAAGAAAACCCTAATCTTGATCACCTTAAGTCCTAACCTAAAGGCAATTCAACATCTTCAGTCTGATCTGACCTAAACCCTAGGTTTTATTCAATCATTGCACTAGATTTAATTATTTAACTCCTGGATTCTAAAATATAGGCAATTAAATCTTATGTCATTTATTTAATTAATATCCTAGTATGTTGATTAAATAAATAGATAATTGTCAATTAAATATAAAAAGGAATTAAAATTAATAAATAGAGTGAAAATGCATTAAAATCATTTAAATATTTGAAAATGAATTTTCGTGTCATCATTTCAGTTGACTGGACATAAAATTAGAAACAAATATTTCTTGTCTAGTTAACTAAGTCTCTTCTTCTCCTCATTTCAGAAACAACCTAGTTAATTGAGAACTGACTCAGTTAACTCCTCTTTCAACTTTAGAAATTTCCCGAATGACTGATTAGTCAGGTCTGTTAACTGACTCTCTCAACCAATGGTCTTCCTCAAATACATGGATTGTGCTTCTTTGAACCAATCTTGTTCGTTCCTCGACATTAAATCTCGATCATCAATTTGAGAGAGATTTCCTATAAAAGAAAGCTTCATTTTCATCACAAAGGATCCCGTAATTTCAAGTAGAGTTATTATGCTATTTTTGTCTCTCATAATCATTAACCATTTAGTACATATTTACATGTTTCAAGTATTTTAATTAATAATTTAGGAACATCTCATTTGGGTTTTTATGTAAAATGAACTAAGCTAATAATTGGATGAATATTCTTGTACTTGCATCATAGATTAATAGTCATTTGCAAATCCTTAATTCAGACAGTGTCAAGTCATTGGGTTTGCAATCATCTAAGAGAAAACTCATACTCCTTCCTACTAGAAGGCAATAGGTCTCTTTAGATTAATCTCTTGTTTTTGTAGTTTAATTCTTTCTTTGATTAACTATGCAATGACATATTGAAGTGTGTGTTGATAGCTTAGAGGTCCACATTTCACACACACCTTCCCCTTTTTATCTCTCTTTGCTTATAGGAGATAAATTGGTTCACAATTGTATGATAGACTCTAGAGCCAGTAGTTCGGTCATGCCTAAGAAGGTAGCTGAACTTTTAGGTATTGAATATGAGCCTGTGACTAAAGGAGTTGACCAATTAGATGGTACTTCTATGAAAATAGTGGGAGTGTTAAAAGATATCAAATTGGCCTTGCAAGCATTCCCTGATTGCACTGTCATACAAGACATATCAGTCCTTGATCTCTCTGTACACTTTTCACTTTGCCTTATTATCTAGGGACTTCACTGCCAAGATAAGGGGCTACATTTCATCTAATTGGTCCTACATGTTCTTCAGAACTAGATATGGAAAAAAGGATTCCATTAAAGAAAATCCATTGGCTCTTAAAAATATAGAACCTTATACTATACGCCTAGCCCCATAAACATGAATTGTACACTCTATGAAGAAGAATAAGAATGCATAGTCCATGAATTTTCTACACTCTTGATAGATAATCCTAATTATCTCTTAGATGATTGGGATAATGCTTTTCAATTTGATCTAGTGAAATAAGTTCAAGAGACAGGCCTTGGAACTTATTGCATACATGAGGAGGATGCTCCTATCCCTAATCTTATAAAAGAAAAAAAAGATACTAATGGATTATGGAGTATGTTATTTGATGGTTCAAGGAATAGGAATGGTTCAGGTGTTGGTGTAATTCTTATTTCTTAAAAGTTGGATAAATACTACTATTCATATAGACTTCAATTTACCTGTACTAACAATGTAGCCGAGTATGAAGCCTTGTTCCACGGTCTCCAACTTGCACAAAGAAGGGGTATAAAGTCCTTACAAGTCTTTGGAGACAATGAGATGTCTATTAATTAGATTAGAAATTAGAATGTTACAAAGAACAACCTCCTCAAATCATACAAACACAGGGTTTGGGTTCTACTTGAGGGCTTTCAAGCTTTCAACATATAAAGTGTTTCTAGAAATTAGAAGAAACATGTTGATAGACTTGTAGCAGTGGGTTCTCACTATGAAATACCAAAGAACATTATAGACATGAAGGAACAACATATCATACTTTTCGTAAGGCCTATTGTCCCAGAAAATTGCACAAATTGGAAAGTTTTTTATTGTGATTTTCAAATTGTCAATTTTATACAAAATGAAGCAAAGATCTCTGCTAAAAATCAGTCCAAGCTATAGAGCCAATATGGAGATTAGATTAGGCTCAATTCCAATAAATTACCCAATTTTTTAATTACCTTAGAGGTAATCTTCTACTATGATGATCAAGAAATGAACAAAAGTTTGAACCTAGATGCAAAGAAGGATGACTACGCACCTGTCACCATTTTTTATTAAAAGACTTAATTTAGGAGAGGTATGCTCTGAGACTTAACAAGAAATTTTCATTAATTTATGTCAAGAATTCTATGATGTTATTGCTTGGACATATGAGGACTTAAAGGGTTTTTACATAAGCTTGTCTTATTATACCATAGATTTAAATGTTGATGCAAAACTAGTTAGACAAAAATGGACACCAGTCAATCCTAAGATTGAACCCTTGATGAGAAAAGAGCTATCCAAACTCATAAAGGCTAATATATTTTTTCCTATTAAGAATTCTTCTTTGGTAGCTAATCTTGTTCTTGTAAGGAAGAAGAATGGAGAAGGGTATGTGCAAGATCATGAGGGGCCAAACTATGCCCTTAAGTGGCAATGAAAAATCAGCAAATAGGGTTAGTCAACTTGACATGAAAATTTCAACTAGCTATCAACCTAATATTAAAAATTTGTAAGAATAAAATATGTACAAAATTGAATGTAGTTTGTAAACTACTAGGCCTTTTCTGAAAAAAAAAAATTAATATGATTGGTGAAAAGTATAGATTTCAATGTAGCAGTACAAATTTTTTTGGGAAAAAATAGGAAGTAGGTGTATGTCTGACCACCTTAATCATAATCAAATGATAATATTTTATATATAAGTAGTAGACTCGTGCCTGAATGTGACGCATATATTTTTGTAATTTTATTCCAAAAACTAATTAATTATGAGTTTTCTGCTACAACGTTTTTAGAAAAAAAAACTTTCATGTCTGACCACCTTAACTCGTTGAAAACTTTACAAAAAAAAATCCTTATAGTAGGCGAAGCATAGAAAGTGACGCGTTTTTTAGATTTTAAAAATGTTATACCGTTTGAAAGTTATAGTCATTTTTCAATCAGTATATAAATCAACACTTTAAAGATAGCTCAATTAGAAAATATCTAATAGTTACTTACCCAATTCAAAATTTGACAGTAATTATATCGATAGAAGGATGATAATCTCCTTAAGATACCCTTTTCGTTTCATCAAATTTGGGTGAAAAAAAAAATCGTCAGCTATAAGGTCGAAGTCTGGAACTTAAAGAAACAGGGGAAAAACACATTTTTGTGACATATGTAGAGTTGACCATGTAGGTTTGGTGTACAAAGCAATATCGAGCCTAATCGGGTACCCGAAAATGCTAGCAGAATTTTGATTTTTAAATTTTCCCTCCCCTTTCTCCCTCTTAATTTTTTTCCAACCCCTTTCTCCCTCCCCTTTCTCCATCCTTCATATGATATATTATATATCAAAAATTATATATTAGATTATATATTAGATATATTAAATATTATATAACATCTATTATATATTATATATTATATATTATATAATATACATTTTACATTAAATATTATATAATATATATTAATATTAAATGTTACATTATATATCATATATTATATATTATTTTATACATTATATATTAATATGTATTTTACAATATATCACATAATATCTTCATATTAAAATTGTATATATATATATTAAAAAATTATTATATATTATATATCAAATATTATTGTATATATAATAAAATAAAGTATAGTATATATAATATATATTATATAGGGCATATTAATATATAGGTTAATTACACCAGTATAAGGCATCCAAAAGGTTTCCAAAGGGGTCATAGAGGGTTCCTAGGGGTCCTAATGCGTGATAAAGTGTACTTGGACCCCTTAGGTCCCTCTGTAATCCCCGGGAACACATTAGAACACTCAAGTGTGTCCCAAGGGGTCGTACGACCCCTTGGGACACACTTTAGTGTTGAAATGTGTTGAAAGGGGTCATGGGGACTTTCTACGGGTCCTAACGCATAAAAAGATGTACTAGAACCCCTGAGGTCCCTTTGTGACCTCTGAGGACACAATTGAGTGTTCCAATGTGTTCTCGGGGGTCACAAAGGGACCTAAGGGGTCCTAGTACACCTTATCACATGTTAAGACCCCTAGGAAGTCCACATGACCCCTTTCGACACATTGGAACACTCAAGTGTGTCCCATAGGGTCCTATTTTGAGTGTTCCAATGTGTCTAAAGGGGTCATGGGGACTTCCTAGGGGTCCTAGTACACCTTATCACGTGTTAGGACCCCTAGGAAGTCCCCATGACCCATTTCAACACATTGGACCAATAAAGTGTGTCCCATGAGGTCCTAAAACCTCTTAGGACACACTTGAGCATTCCAATATGTCAAAAGGGGTCATGGGGACTTTTTAGGGGTCCTAGTACCCCTTATCATGCGTTAGGACCTCTAGG
>MU225495.1:5777539-5795632 GCA_018584345.1 Thuja plicata | reverse complement strand
CAGAGGGCAGTGATTGAAGATATACACTGACCCATTTGTTGGTGACATCCTTTTGTTCTCTCACCTTGGGTGCTAAAAGAGTCAGAGATTATAAATCTAACGGGAGGACAAACTGTCAACCAACACATATATTATTAAAAAAACTAATACAAAACCCTATTTTAACAAAAAAAATCATTTAACATCAAAATGAAATAAATTAATAAAAATATACCAAGAATTTACTTACTGTATATACTGTGGAGTCGAATTTGTTGTTAGAAAAATTAGGTACCCAAAAAAATTGAGTATAGGATATATCAAACCATTTTCCAATCCTAAAACAATGAGAGAAATGAGGAAAATGGCTCGCGGGTTTTGATTTATGCCACAGGTTTCGGGTACCCGATTAGGCTTGTGCTTTGGTATCAAGTTTGCCTAGGTGTACTGACATCCAGGCCTACTAAAAATTCAACAAACATTTTCATGCGCTTTTGGACAAGTGAAAAGTGGATTTTTTTCACATCACCACTTTTTGGCCCCTCATGATCTTGCACATACCCAGAAATCAAGTTGTGTGTAGACTTTAGAGATCTAAATAAGACTTCCCTTAAAGATCACCATCCCCTTCCTTCCATAGAATAGATTTTATCCAAAGTTAGTGGTGTAGAACGGTTTTCTGTCCTAGATGGCTATTCAGGTAATAACCAAATCTTAGTCCAAGAATCAGACCAATACAAGACACCATTTACCACTAAATGGGGCACCTATGGTCATTGTAAAATGCCATTTGGGATAACTAATGTAGGTTTTACTTTCCAAAATCTAATGAAAAATGTCTTTACAGTTGCATTGGAAAAAGTTTTTCTGATATATCTTGATGATATAACTATCTACTCCAAGCATGCAGTAGATCACCTTGATCATTTGAGGCAAGTATTCATCAAATACAGAGAATATGGTGTGTCTTTGAATCCTAGCAAATGTTTGTTTTCTACTAATGAGGGAAATATTTTAGGACATATTGTATCAAAGGATGGCTTGACTATAGATCCAGAGGGAGTAGAGGTTATTCTTTATCTTCCACTTCCTAGTCACAAGAAAGGACTGTAAAGTTTCCTTGGTAGGATTAATTTTGTAATAAGGTTCATTCCTAACCTTGCTACTATGGTTAAACCTCTTACACATATGCTTAAGAAGAACATAGAATTCATATGGAATAAAGAAGCAAAGAAAATTTTTGAGGATATTAAAATAGAAATTTCATTTTCACCTACTCTTGTCAATCCTAGTTTTGATAGATATTTTATCCTCTATACTCTTGGAGGAGAATCTAGCATATCAGTTGTCCCAACACAACTGAATTTAGAAAAATGGAGCACCCCATTGCTTTCTTCATAGAAGGGCTTAAATAATATGAAGGTAGGTATAACTATGTTGAGAGACAAGTTCTTTCTATTACCAGAGCTCTCAAGAAGTTCATACATCTACTATCTAATAACAAGATTCAACTCTTTGTTCCACATCCAAGTGTAAAAGATTTCCTTTTAAATAAAGATATTAGTGAGAAAAGAGTTGGATGGATCACCAAAGTTATGGAATACCACATTGAAGTCAAGATCACCAAACATGTAAGAGGCAAAGTCCTATGTGAACAAATGGTCTCACCTTTTGAGACATCCAAAGATGTTGCCCTGTTATTACAAAATGAGCAACCAACTGAAAGTGAAAATCAGGACAATTGGTTGCATGATATTACTATCTTTTTTTATATAAGGGAGATATCCACAAGGTCTGAACAAATATAAAAGGAGATAGTTCATATTAAAGTCTATCCTTTATGCCTTGGTGGATGGTTTACTATTCAAAAAATATTTCAATGGATTGTTTTTTATTAAAAAAATCAGCCAAGACAAGGGGGCTGACCCGAACATAAACAACCAGAATGAGAAATGCAGACTACTAGCACATCACCATGGTCATCACACCCTTAGCCTATACCTTTTTTTAAAATAAAAAACCAAAAATTAAAACTAATAGGCCCCAAATCCATCATGGACTTGGTAACCAGCCTCTTACCCCTAATAGACCCCAGCTTCACCTTGAAGCTGGTAACCGGTCTGTGAAAATAAGTATTAGAGTAGTTAAGTCTAACAACATAGTAGTAATTAACAACAAACCAGTAACATAAGTTTAATAGATACACAAAAAGGCCCATAGTGGCCAGCCAACAGATCCAATCAAAACAACAAAGCATGGAAAAAACAAGAAAGTTACTTGGGGTTTTTACCCCCACTTCTCAGCAACAGCTTGAGCCAATCCTCCATGAGGAATTGGAACAACTTCTCATCCTTGTGATCTTCCCTTGGAGTAGTTGCATTCTCCATTTGCAGTAGTTGGAGTGTAGTAGCCAAGTGCATGACCTTAACCATGAAACTAGCCACCTTGTTGAAGCTTTCTCCTAACTTTTTAATCTCCTTCATGACCTCCTGTAGATCCTTCTTGGAGACAGAATCAAGGGAGGAGGCCTATAGGAATTTTACATCCTTCTATAGTTGGGAAAGTTCACTCATCACATCCAACAAGCTCTCGGTTTCCTCTTTGTTAACCTCTAGAGTTTCATCTTTGTTATCCCCACCAACCTTAGGGTTCTCAGCCATCACCTGGGGGTTAGGGGGCGAGGAAGCCATAGGTGGCGGGTCCTCGATCTTGTCTTCAAAAAGTTTCTTCTTAGACAAATTCATGGTGGGAAGAATGAAGCTAGCTAAGATTTGGGGCGAATCATGGCTCTTCTCATCCCCATCCAAATTCTGGGGGTTTTTTCCTTGTCCGCTCTCCTCAGTCTTGATTTTATTCCCTTTTTTGTATTCCCACTGGTATCCTTCATCTTTTCATCCTCCTTCTCTGAATATTCCTCTTCCTCCTCTTCTTCAAGGTAACTCTTCCTAACAGCTTTCTGTTTGTAGTGAGTGTTAGTTTCAATTCTGTGGGACCTCCGTCTACTATCATTTTCATCCTCCTTGTCCTTAGAATCGATAGTAATTTGGGTTCCACCCATGGACCCCACTTTGAACTTCTTGCATTTCTTAGGGGTTTTGGAGGAAGAAGAGGGGTTAGATTGGGAGACCGTCACCTCCTTAGGAACCTTCTTAGATGGTGTGTTAATGTCCTGTAAAGTGACAATCCTAGGGGGCATAAGGAAAGATGAAAATTGTATAGGTATAAAGTAAGCCCTTGGTGGAGAATGCTATAGTTCTACCTGGTCTTCAATTTTTCCCTAACATCCATGACCGTAGCTTTGAGGGAGTGAAGTAGGTAAAAGGGGAAAGAAATGGCGTCATTATATTAGAAGTGGTTTAGCAGCGGGAAATGGTAATTGTAGCAGGTGCCGAAGCGGCCTTCCAAGGTAATATATTTCATAAGGATGAGACATACCTCATTCCATAGGTTTGGCAGTGCCTCCCTTTTAAACCCTCCAGGATTGGAACAAGGACCTCCAATTTTTTGAAGAATCTCTTCTTGCTATAATCAACACAACTCTTAGTTACCTTTTTCCATTTTTTCCCCTCAGTAGAAAGCTCTGTAGGCTGGGCAATAACTTCTTCATTTATCTCAACAGTAATACCATTAATTGTAACCTTACGCTCCATCCAATTTTTCACCATCTACATGGAAATAATCTCATCGCAGTCGCCCATGGCTTCCATGAAAGGATAGAAACCACCCTCCTTCTGGTAGGTAACAACACACTGGTTCTTGAGGAACCCATCCTCAATTCTAGGAGGTTCAACCTGCACCATGTCGCCACCCATATCTAAGCTATACTAAGGGTTCACTTCTTCTTGTGTCTCCAATGAAATTCCACCTTTTGCACCCCTTCCTAGAACCCACTTAACTAGAGCCTTGCGGAAAACACAAAAATCACAGCACCAAATAGCAGTTTTACTCAAGACAAATAACCAGGTGGGGATATTATCTATCGTCTTAATGAGTTGGCGAGTACAACTCACATGATTGGCCGGAGTGATAGCAAAGCCCACGCATGTCATGAAATGATTTCCTTTCCCATGTTTAATGCATCACTTAAACCCATCCATCTTGTCAAGCTTTCAGACTCATGCCTTTCCCCACGTCAGCATCGATTTTGAAAAAACCCATACTTTTTCCAAAATTGGCATAAGAGCCCATCTTTTTAGAATTCTATTATTATTAATTTCCTTCCTCATAATTTTTTTTAAAATTTGAATTCTCACCGTTCCTCTTGATCTTGTCTTCCGCCTTTTCCATCCAATCAAAATCATCCTCGTACTCCATAGATTAATTACTTTCTTTTTCCACAAGCAAGGCAGTTTTCTTGGAAAGCGAGTCCAAATTTCTCTAGCACCTTAAGCCTTGCTGATTAAGACCTGTGGCTGCCAGCTTGTCAACCACCGCATTTCCCTCTCTAAAAATGTGTTGGATTTTGAAATCATCAAATCTAGGGAGCAATGACTAGATGTCCTGCAAAAGATTAGACAGACTCCAACCAACTCTAAATTTTCCCTTGACCATCTCAATAATAATTTTAGAGTCACCCTCATTGACCAACCTTTTTATTCCCAAAGTGACCACCACCTTTAGGCCCCAAAAGAGGGCAAAGATTTCTACCACATTATTTGACCCCATCCCAAGATTGATTGCATAATCGATGATCATATTGACATTTTTGTCTCTGAAAATACCTCCTCCCGCAGAAGATCCTTTGGAGGTAGCTCCATCAAAATTCAGTTTGGTAAAATTTTCCTCCGGGGGAGACCACTTGGTATTCCTTCTCGCCACAATATTAGAGCAATCAAACTCATAGATGGAGGGGAGCATCTACTAATCCTTAGCCACTAAGCAATCCAACTCCTTGGGGGGGAAAGGAGGAATTTTTTAGTGGCAAGTATCGATGTTTTCCTTCAGCAGATTCACAACCATCCATGTCATCCCTTCAGCATCTTTTTCCTCCCCTTTGAACACCCGGTTATTCCTTTCCATCTAAAGGCTCCAACAAACATGTGGGGGTAACAATCTCCATAGGGTGTTGATAAGCAGGTGCTCTGTGAAGTTCCCCCAGTTGTAGACGAATTGATCCAAGTCCTCCATGAAGACCCAATCCAATCTCAATTTTCTCATTATTTTGGACCAAACCAGAGTCGCATAGGGACAATGTATAAGGATGTGGTTGAGAGTCTCAGCATGTATTTTACATAGGGCGCATCTATTGACCAATTGAACTCCTCTTTTCTGGAGGTTATCCAACGTGAGTATTTTACCATGTAGGGTTGTCCACTAGAAGAAATTGATCTTGGGGATTAATTGGGGAATCCAAACCTTCCCTCGGCTCTTTTCATCTGCCACAACTTTTAAGTTAGTTAGATACGCAGATTTCACCGTGATGTCCCCCGACTTGTTATGACACCAAATGGATTTTTCCTCAACATGGGAGATTGGAATCCTGATGCCATCAAGAAGCTTTTGAATTTCAATGATATAGGGAGGCACTTGAGCCTGATCCTAAAAAGCATTAGAAAGAACTTTCCATTTCTTATCCTGCGAGATGTAATCGCTGACTTTACCTCCAAAATGAGAATTCATTTTATCTCTGATGAGCCCAAAATTCTCCCATTTGAGGGGTTTTTCCCCCACCCACCAGTCCTCCCAGAAATGAATCTGAGTACCATTTCCAACCACCCATTTTAAACCTTTAAAAATATTTCCTTTGCTTCTATAAATGAAGTTCTAGATTTTTTAGCCGGAGGATAAATTTTGACCATAGGGGAATTGGTCATTAGAAAAGTATTTGGCCTTCATTATTCTACTCCAACCAGAAGTTCCTCTGAATAGCTGCCAGCCCAATTTAGTTATCAAAGCCTTATTTAGGTTCTTGATCTTCCTCACTCCCAGACCACCCACCAGCTTCAGTTGACAGACCGTATCCCAGTTGACCAAGTTCATTCTAGCCTTTTCCTCCGTCCCCGACCACAAAAAGTTCCTTTGAATTTTTTCCAGTTTCTCCGTCGTTCTATCATTTATTTTAAAAAGAGAATTCCAATGAATTGTTACCAAGATGCATCAATACAAATTAGATTCATAGGTTGTTAGAAGAGTTTCATGGTGGCCCTTCAGGTGGTCATTTCTCAACAAGAGTAACAACTATGAAGATAATGAGACATGGTTACTAATGGTTGACCCTGTTCAATAATTCCCATAAATGGGTGATAAAGTGTAAGAATTGTGCCTTCTTCTCAGGAAAAAAAAGATTGACTACCCTCCCTCTTCATCCCATTCAATCATACCAGCCTTTTGTACAATAGGGTTTGGATTTTATTTGTCCAATCAACCCTCTTTCTAGTTCTGGTAAAAAATGGATTTTGGCAGCCACAACTTATTTTACAAGGTGGATTGAGGTAGTAGCCTTGAAGGATGCCACATAGACTTCAGTAATTGAGTATCTTGATGGAATTACAACCAGATTTGGAGCTCCTTCAACTATTATATCATATAATTCCAAGTCTTTTATTGGAACTCACATCATCTCTTGGGTAGTATAACATGGAATATATTTGAAGACTTCTTCAAATTATTATTCCCAAGTGAATGGTCTAGATGAATCCTCTAATAAAAATTTCATAAGAATCATAAAGAGGGAAATTGAAGATAATCGGAGGGATTGGCACACCAAATTAAGAACAACCTTATGGGATGAGAAAATTACACCCAAGAGGGCCATAGGTAACTCACCCTTCATACTGGTATATGGGAGACAAGAAGGGATTCCTCTTTCACTTGATTTTCCCTCCCTTGAGTTAGTTGATCAGTTGGAGCTAGTTGAAAATGATGCAATGATAGTCAGACTAGCCGAGGTAGTGGAACTAGAAGAAATAAGACAACAAGATATGCATACACTTGAGATACATCAACAACAGGTCAAGAAGATTTTTGACAAAAAGGATACTCATAGAGTCTTCAAAGGAGGTGATCTTGTTCTCAAATGGGATGCAAATAGAGTGAAACTAGGAAGACACTCCAAGTTTGGTACTATGTGGATTGGTTCATATATTATAATCAGTTGCAAAGAGGCAAACACTTTTCAACTATCTTGGCCTAATGGTGAAATTATTCGAATCCCAGTGAAAGGGATTAATCTTAAGATTTTCTTTTAGAGTAAAGATAAGATTGTACATAGTAATTAGATTTACATATTTCCATAAGTTCACAAGCACATCTATTATTTCTTTAAGACAAATTTTTTTGATGTTTTGTTTAGTTAGAGAAGAGTTTAGATCTTTGTTTTCACAAGTGAATCTATGCCCAATGGATTTCCAAGATACTTATCTTGAACACATAATAGGTTTGTTCCCTATAAGTCACCAAAATTTTGACCATTTTCAGCCCATCATCAAATCCTCAAATAATATTTTCCATCACAAGGTTCAAATGGGGCAAATCTCTTGAGACTATCAGTCAAAATATTTCAAAATAGGTATTTTGGTGTAACATTCCTCATGATACACAAAAATAGACATGAAAGGCTCTATAGAGATCTAGCATTCGATTTTGATGGGATAAGTCTATGGTCTCACTAAAATCCCAAGCAATTTTTTCATTGGGTTGAGGACGTGAAGTTTGGGGTAGTAAGTCTTAGGTCTCATGGATGGGGTTTATCGCCATGAGTCTTACCGATGGAGGTGTTCATCACAGATCAAAGAAGAGGTTTTCTAGAGGTCTAACTCCCTGATGGAATTCATTGGGATAATTCATCCTAATGAGTCAGTACATAGGAGTATCAGAAGTGATGTTTTTGTGCATTTTGATGGCCGATGTTTTCCCAATGAAAACATCGACATATGTCTCGCTGATATCAAGAGAAGTGGGTTTCAATGAGATCATTTTTTGTCTCATCGATGGACAATTTTCGATCATATTTGGTGGTTGGTGAGGTGTTTTTGTACACCATCAATGACTCTTTTTCATCAATGAGATATTTTGAGGGAGTTTTTGTCCAGTCCATCGATACCTTTTGTCAATGTATTCTCCTGTTCAATAAATGATTTTTCCTCCCATTGATTGGTTAACTTCATCGATGGTGATGGGAGTTGGTGGGGCCAATTTGAAGTGGAAACATGGTAGAGCTCAAGAGAATAACATAAGAATTCCCATAAAATAATCCAAAGGGACATTGGAAGAAGCCTTGCCAATGTCGAGTTCATTGGCATATCAGGGGTGAAGGTTTTCCCCACACCGATAATTTTTTCAGAGGAGCTCATCCATTGTCTTTCTGAAATCATCAATGACAAACCTATGCAGGGACTTCATTGATGGAGTTTTTTAGGGATTCTCCGATATTAAATGTTTTTAACATCAAATAATTTTAAACAACAGGGGGTTTGGTCATCGGTGGAGGTCCCTCCGATGTAGTTTTCTAGGGGCAGTTCCACCATGTTTTTGGTGGTTTCGATGAGGCTTTCGCCCAGTTCCATTGATGGTCCTTTTCAATGGAATTTGTGTTCGACCAATGGTTTTTGGGCTTCATCAATGTGCTCTCTCATTGATGAATATTTTTGATGGATTTTAGGGAAACATTCAATGATGAGGAGCTTCAAAAAAAGAGCATTAATGCTCTCAGCTACACTCCTCGACTTGTCTACAAATGTCAACCCAATTCAAGTGCAGGTACCATTACTATCCCTAGGGTCTAAATCAGATTTTTCCTATTTCTTCATTACTATTTTACATTCCAGATGATTCCAAAAGGAGATTTATATGCCAACAGAGTACATGACAAAGACTTATGATATCTATAGATATTGCTAAGCTACTTCTAGTTGCAGAAACACTCTTTGTTGCAGGGGCATTAACTTTTGTTTCTTCTGTCACTTCTGAGAATTCGATTTTGTGGATGAGATCAAATTTCTTCTTGTCTCATATTCTTCTGTAACTTGACCCAAGTAAGGATTTGAAGTCCACGTGCAGTCTGGGCTATGCCTGAACCCTATAAAGATAAAGTTTATCTATCCTCCCAAGATCTCTTTTTCTATTTCTTTTAAATAATTCTCTTCTATAATTATATATTTGCCTTATTCAATAGATATTACTATTATTTACCTATTCTTGACCCAAATATGAATGTTTAGTCTTTCTGCCTTATTATTTAGATGCATTTCATCATCTATATCACTATATGAGTATGTTAATCTAAGTCAACCAGTCTTGTTCGATGAATACTTGTATTTCTTACCTGGTTGTATTTATTCTTAACTTTCATATTGTTCCAAGGTTGATAAATACAGAGAGTGGTGTTATTTTGTGAACTCTATTGAATTTAAGTGTATTAGTTAGAAACATTAGATCATATTTCAATCTGGTGTATCACCTCCTTTCCCTTTTCTCATTT
This sequence comes from Thuja plicata, assembly GCA_018584345.1. NCBI lineage: Eukaryota > Viridiplantae > Streptophyta > Pinopsida > Cupressales > Cupressaceae > Thuja > Thuja plicata. The sequence goes on along the minus strand of MU225495.1, from coordinate 5,786,235 downwards.
CCCTTTTAGCATCTCCTACTCCCTTTTCCTCCAAAGGAGTAGTTTTAGGTGCACCCTGATTGTAAAGGAAGTTGGCCTTATCTGGAGATTCAATCTCATTAATCAAGTCCCACAATGAGAGATTATTTTGATGTTTCAAAAGGTTTCCTAGGTTGCTAACAACCATCTAGGAAAGGGTGCAAACTTTTGTGACAACAATAAATCATTGTTATGAATTCAAAATCTGCATCAATGGGGTTTTAGCTTGGGAATTTCCATTTCCCCTTGAGTGCATTAATCATAAATAGCTCAATTCCACTAGCATTTGCTTTCATGCAAGTAGGTAATAGTGCAACAATCCCTTTTAGAGGGCATGGATTATCCTTTATTAGTTTGTGCAACTTTCCATAGAATTAGGTGCAAGGTTTTATTTGAATCTTAAATCATTAACTACAAGAAATTCATTACTTAAAACACTGAGGGAATGCAATCAAGTATCCCTTAATTCCACTTATTATCCCATAGAGTATTTTATCTCAAGGATGCCAATAGATAGAGACTAAATGATTCACTTTCCTCATTCTTCATGTTGTCAAATGTTATTTCCTAGGACACAAAGACTATATCTCACTTGGGGATTTTGATTTCAAATATATATAGATACATAAATATAGATTATACATCCATACATATTATATAATACATAACACATAACACAGTAAAATAATACATAATACACACACGTGTGTGTGTGTGTGTGTGTGTGTGTGTGTGTGTGTGTGCGTGTGTGCGTGTGTTTATATATAGATATTAACAACATTAACATATCAATCTTAATTTCTTTTAACAACACCCCTAGACTTCTCAAAGACATACATGTACCATTTTATTAATAAATTTTTCCCTACTTTTCCAAATTTGAAATAAGTTATATATTATTGTCCCATACTTAATTCTTTGCAATTTAAAAAATAATAATTAATTTTTGATTAGTTTGATGGAGAAATCCTGAATATTGTTTTCCTTTCAAGAGGATGGTTGCATCTTCTTCAGTATTATTGTTGTCCACTTCTTCTATAGTAGGCTACAAAGATATCTTCTCCTTTGTAGCCTTATGTTTTTGCTTATGTATTTTATGTTAACAAACTAAAGCTCTTATGGAGGTTCTATAGGTGTTATTACCAATAACAATTCTAGGTTTTTACATATTTTATAAGTTTTGAAAGTTCAATGAAAAAAAACAAGTGTCAAGCATTTTCCTTTTATTATCTATTTATGTGTTGACTAGTTGATCTAGTTAAAATTTTCATAAGTTGTGACTTAGTATGTGTCTGCATCATGTAGTTAACCGACCCCTTCCAAATTTGTATTTGTGATCACCAATTGATTTCCAATTTTCCTAAGTCCTCTTTTCCTTGGTCGCATTTGGCATGTCAATTTGTAATTTCCTTCAAGATTTCCTAAGTCATTGTGTTAAGATTTTGTTAAAATTATTATTGGCTAATGTTTATCTCCCTAGGCACATGACCACTTTTAATTCATGCCTTTACTCACGTGCATTTTAAAAGTATTAAGTTCTTTATCCACACCTCTATGGTCTTAGCCCCTAGTTTTGTGTTTGGAGTTTTGGATGGGTAGATAGCCCCTTATGTGACCACCACTAAGGGCTTGATTTAAGTGAAAAGTGTCATTAGCGCCTCTATGGAAACTAAAAGTAGCACTTCCACTTACCAATGAATATGCAATAAGAAAAAGATGAATGAATGAATGAAGGAAGGAATTTTAATGACGTCCACAAAACTAACTATTTATAAATATCCATATATTTTCAATAGGTCAATATAACATGGATTGATGTTAGGGCATGATGAGGTGACATGCTACAGTAGTTAGAAACAATGTATCATATTTCAAGCTGGTGTATCACCTCCTTTCCCTTTTCTCATTTTCCTTTTAGCATCTCCTTCTCCCTTTTCCTCAAAAGATGTAGTTTTAGGTTCACCCAGATTGTAAAGGAAGTTGGCCTTCTCTGGAGATTCAAACTCATTGATCAAGTCCCACACTGAGAGATTGTTTTTATGTTTCAAAAGGTTGCCTAGGTCACTAACAACCATCTAGGAAAGGGTGAAAACTTTTGTGACAATAGTAAATCATTGTCATGACTTCAAAATCTGCATCAAGGGGGTTTTAGCTTGGGAATTTTCATTTCTCCTTGAGCGAATTACTCATAAACAACCCAATTCCACTAGCATTTTCTTTCATGCAAGTAGGTGATAGTGCAACAATCTCTTCTAGAGCGCATGGATTGTCCTTTATTATTTTGTGCAACTTTCCCATAGAAGTAGGTGCAAGTTTTTCTTTGAATCTTAAATCATTAACTACAAGAAATTCATTACAAGTAAAACACTAAGGGAATGGAATCAAGTATCCCTTCATTCAAATTATTGTCCCATAGAATATTTTCTCTCAAGGATGCCAATAGATAGAGACTAAATGATTCACTTCCCTTATTCTTCATGTTGTCAAATGCTATTTCTTGAGACACATAGACTATATTTCACTTGAGGATTTTTATTTCAAATATATATAGATACATAAATATAATTTATACATCCACACACACACACACACACACACACACACACACACACATATATATATATGTAAAATTATGGTGGTAATTTTACAAATACCCACTTGATAATGTGTAAACCTAATGACAATAAAGTAATATATATATATAGATATTTATATTTATACATATATTTGTATGACTTTGTGTCGAATGAACCCATACGACATAAAACCTGGTCAAGGTTTTTAAGTATAAAAATATAATTGCATTATTTGAATTTAGTCTTGGATGACAAACATTTTACTTGGGAGAGCTTCATTTCCCTCATTTTGGTATATTTTACTTTATTGTCATTAGGTTTACACATTATCAAGTGGGTATTTGTAAAATTACCACCATAATTTTACATGTCTCCTGAGCTTTATAACCAAATAAGTCTTTTTAGATTTGAACAATATTACCATATCAATCTTAATTTCTTTTAACAACGTCCCTAGACTTCTCAGAGACATACATGTACTATTTTATTAATAACTTTTTACCTACTTTTCCAAATTTGAAATAAATTATATATTCTTGTCGCATACTTCATTCTTTGCAAAAAAGTTTTAAAAAATCATTTTTTGATTAGTTTGATGGAGAAATCCTAATTTTTTTTTCCTTTCAAAAGAATAGACCTCTTCTTCTTCTTCTTCTTCTTCTTCTCGTCCCAAATTTGAAATAAATTATATATTCTTGTCACATACTTCATTCTTTGCAAAAAAATTTAAAAAATCATTTTTTGATTAGTTTGATGGAGAAATCTTGAATTTTTTTTTTCCTTTCAAGAGAATGGACCTCCTCCTCCTCCTCCTCCTCCTCCTCCTCCTCCTCTTCTTCTTCTTCTTCTTCTTCTTCTTCTTCTTCTTCTTCTTCTCATAACTAAAGCTCTTCTGGGGTTCTGTAGGTGTTATTACCCGTANGGAGAAATCTTGAATTTTTTTTTTCCTTTCAAGAGAATGGTCCTCCTCCTCCTCCTCCTCCTCCTCCTCCTCCTCCTCTTCTTCTTCTTCTTCTTCTTCTTCTTCTTCTTCTTCTTCTTCTCATAACTAAAGCTCTTCTGGGGTTCTGTAGGTGTTATTACCCGTAAAAATTATAGGGTTTTACATATTTTCTAAGTCTTGAAAGTTAAATGAAAAAATCCAAGTGTCAACCCTTTGCCTTTTATTATCTATTTTTGTGTTTAGTGGTTGATCTAGTTAATTTTTCATAAATCGTGACTTAGTATGTATCTGCATCATGTAGTTAGCCAACCCATTCCAAATTTTGTATTTGTAGTGACTAGTTGATTTTCCAATTTTCCTAAGTCCTCTTTTCCTTGGTCGCATTTGGCATGTCAATTTGTAACTTTCCTTCAAGATTTCCTAAGTCATTGTGTTAAGATTTTGTTAAAATGATTATTGGCTAATGTTTATCTCCCTAGGCGCATGATCACTTTTAATTCATGTCTTTACTCAGGTGCATTTTAAAAGTATTAAGTTCTTTATCCACACCTCTATGGTCTTAGCCCCTAGTTTTGTGTTTGGAGCTTTGAATGGGTAGATAGCCCCTTATGTGACAAGCACTAAGGGCTCGATTTAAGTGAAAAGTGTCGTCAACGCCTCTATGAAAACTAAAGGTAGCACTATCACTAACAAATGAATATGCAAGAAGAAGATGATAATTGTTTTGATTAATTGATAAAAACAGGTTTTGAAAGGACTTGAAACCCTTTACAAAGAAGATGATAATTGTTAGCATTTATAAATATCCATATATTTTCTATAGGTCAATATGACATGGATTGATGTTAGGACATGTTGAAGTGACATGCTACCATATGTCTCTAAGATACCCCACTACATTCTTGGGAAACTCTCATCTGCACTTTTGTAGGTGTTATAGTTAACACTGAAGTTAACCAGTGGATACATGGGAAAGCAATTGGCACTTATAAACAAAATGCATGCCTCTACAACTAACAAGTAATAGTTAGGTAGTAACGAGAATATGCATAGGAAAATAGAGAATTTTAACTATTGGCACTTGAGGTCTTTCATCCGATCCTTAGTGGGCTGATAAAGCAATAAGTAATGTTAGATGGAAGATGAGAAAGGAGAAGCCACATGTCCAAATGGCCCTAATTAATGTCAAAGAAAGTCTTCATCCACACATTTTTAGAAGTAATGACGTGTAAGATGTTAGTGAGAGGATAGGCAAGATGAGGCCACGTAGATTGTGGATCCATTAGTGTGAAAAGGAAGGCTTGACTTGCAGTTCCATGGGTGAGGATGATGTGGTGATTATTAGAGGGTGGTGTTGCCACGGGTCATTGTGGTCCTCTGCACCCTCGCAGGTGTGATGATGTGGAAACACTGTATTCGTCTACAAGCGGTGAAGCGAGAGGATGATATGTAGCAGATTGAATCTTAGGTTTTAAAGCTAAAATAAAAAGGTTTTTTCATCTTTAAATTTTTATAAGTTGACGTCCACTTATAAGGTTTTTTCATCTTTAAAATTGAAGAAAATAGATAAGTGCCACATGGTCTTGAGAGTCGGTCAATGAATTTTGAGTCGATCATGCAGTGCCAAATCGGCTAAAATCGACACTGAAATTTGAAGAAACAAAACACGGCTAGTTGGTGACATTCTATTTGTGGAATGTGAAAATTTATTTGAAGGGATGCCATAATTGTCTCTAAGTTGATGAAGAATAAGTTTATGATCTAAGATTTTGTTGCTCGTAGTCACATTCATAGAGATTGGAGAAGGTACATTAGCAATTAGAGGAGGTAGATAAGGTTTTCCCAAATGTCAAAATAAAGTAGTGAGTTTAGGATTCTCTTTTTGCTAAGCAATTTAATATCAAGTTTATAAAATTGTGATAATTCTTGTTATCTTTGTAATAATCCAGAAAGTGTGTCCTAGTTTTTGAGACCCTAAGTGTTTTGGAAATTGTTTAGTAAAATGAGTCGTACTCCTATAGTGTCTAGTTCTAGTAAAAAAATCCTTAGAGAGGCCATTACACCAAGATTCTCTTGACCTTCTTCTTGAGTCATCTTCAGCCATAACTACAAGTGGGAATATATGGAAGAACAATTGTTATGATTATAGGCACATGAATATTCCTTCATCTAGGTGGGCTCTTTTCACATTTTTCTATCAAAACCTCCTCTTATTTATAACTATTGGAATGTTTTTGTTGATGTCATGGAAACATGACCATGAAGATATCTCATAGTTTTTAGTTGGCTATGTGTTTGTGTTTTGATCCACACTCTTTGGCAGTTATAGATATTTCTATGTGGTTTTAATAGTATTTTTATGGGTGTCAGTAGTACATACATTAAATTTTCACATTATATGACTCTACTATATGGAAGTTATAAGTTTCAATTTTTTTTTTCTTGCAATTGCTTTGTTTCCTTTGGTACAAAACATGCTCTTCAGAATGTTCGCAATCTATCAAAAGACAATATTTTCTTGTGTGGTTTTGGGAAAAGGTTAAGAATTGGTAGTAGTGATTGGTTTCTAGTTGGCATCAATTTTCACTATACATATGCCAACTTATTTTAATGAAATGTGTGAAGTGTTTTGGGAGCTAAATCAATTTTGAATGAAGCACGTGAAAATGACTTAAATTATGTTTGGATCAGTATATATATGATATATCCTTTTGGTAAATGTTGTTGAGATAAACAAAAATTGAAATAGATACAAAGTGACATACTACGACTTTGATCATATGCGAAGTGAAGAGTGATCAATAAAGATCTAGTGAAGTGTGAGATATATGTCTTCTGAGCTTCAATGAAACTATAATTCATGCATATGGGTGGTCCCGCAATAGTGTGTCCCACTTTTTGGCCAACTTTGACACCGAGATGAATATTCTAAGAAAAGCTTCACTTTCAAACACCTGTTGCCGCAAAACTATTAGGAATTTGAAGATGATGTAAACTAGAGTCTTTTAGCATTTTCTTTCTAGTTTCTAAATATATTTAAAAAAAATAAAAATTCATTTTTCCTTGTCCTTCAAAAAGTGGTTTGTGTGAAAAAACTGTGTTTTTAAGGAGTGACTATCACTTGGATTAGCATAACTTAAAAAAAAAAAAATGATAACGATGTAATTCTTTCAAGATTATATTTTTTAACTTCAATATCTAAAGGATGCAATTGGTTTCATTCATTTTGGGTCAATATTTTATAGTATATTAAGTTCTAAAGTGACAGTAACTGTAATTTAGACATAAGGTCACTTGGATCGCTCTAACTTTATATGTATATATCAAAATTTATTTTTTCTTTTATTTTTATAGAATGGTAACACAAATACTTTTTCCCTACATATCTTTCATAATTTTGTTTTTGTAATTTACTATTTTTCCCGAAACCTTGAAGAGACAGGTTGTTGAATGACCAAACAACCTAAGTTTAGTTAAATTAATATTTGAAAGTGACAATGAACTCAATATGTATTAAAATTATATTTATTAGAAATCTTGCTCCGAATAGCATCATTTGACATCATGTGTTTCAGAAAAGCCTTGTGTTTGGTCCTTGTCCGAGGCCTTGAAAGGCCATTTTTTTTTAGTTTTCTTTTTTTCTCAGGCCAAAATTTCAATTTCGGGGTCTTCGAGCGAAGACCCCCTTCTCTCAAAGGTATCTAAGGGGCTTCATGTGAAGGGTCTTCGCTCGAAGACACTCATGTCAAAATTTCGGCAAGAAACTCCCTACCATAATTTTACCCAACCTAGTTCGCGTGAACAAGGTCAGCTAGTTATGATTTTTTTTTAAAAAAAATTTAGAATGGTATAAAAGTAAAGCTTTTTCTTTCCATTTTCACTGAATTGCAATAATTTAATGGTCTTTTTCTATTATTGATCAATTTTTACAAAGACATTTTTTGGAGGAGGATTGCTATTTCAATTTTTTTCAAAGGCATAATTTTGGAGAGGAGAAATACTAGATCAAAGTATTTTTTGAAGAAGAGAATTTTTATTGCCGATATTTTGGAAGATATTTATTGGAAAGGAGAAATGGGGAACAAGAAGGGAAGACAAAGTAAATCTGCTAGAAAAAGATCACCTAGTATCGAACAAAGAAATCGTGAAGTTGCATTGACGTATTATCATAAAACTAAAGAAGGTGAAGGACAAGATGAAGTAGGAGGGTCAAGTCAAGTTGAAGAATTGCACATTGAAGAAGGGTCGGGATCACTCCCCATGGAAGCTCAAGCAATTGATGTTGGAGAAGGGTTAGGATCACGTGCTCCTACTGGTATGGATGAACTTATAAATTTAGCTCAAACTGTAAAGAGAAATATTAATTATAGAAACTTATATCATTTACTTACAATGGATGTGGAGAATTTGAGACCACTTGCTAATGTTTAACCCTTAAGTATTGCTAAGAAGAGGTCAATGAATACGATAAAAAGAGAAATATTGGCTAAATTTGATAATTTTGAAACACTTGAACAAGCCCAATTGCTTTCAGTTGTACTTATAAACAAAAAGTTTGAAGGGAATTAAAATTATTGGGTATAAACACAACATAAAAGAAGAGAAAAGTTGTTGACATGCAAGCTGGTATGATTGAAATTTATAGGAAAGGTTTGAACCAAGTAGGGAAGCGATTCCGAACTAAATAGAATACCATTATAAGAAAAGTTGTGTTGACATCCATTATAGGTAACACTATGCTTCAAAAAAGACAAATATCTCCAGTTTAATCTCAGATTGGTTTTAGTAGGAAAATAATATCATGATATGTTATTTAGGAGAATGATTTTGGATGATAGCACCTTGGAAGGAAATTGGGCAATCATGTGTAGAACTCCTCGTTCTGATAGGATTGATGGAGGAATCAAGAATTTGGTCACATTATTTTGGAATGTGTTGGTTAACAGTTTGTTCTCCCATTAGATTTATAATCTTTGACTCTCTATACCCCAAGGTGAGAGAACAAAAGGATGTCTACCAACAAATGGGTCAATGTATGTCTTCTATCACTGCCCTCTGAATTGACAGGTACAGCTCCCTGATTGTGTATGATGTTCAATGAATTTGTTTTTATACTGATCACCAGGTTTATTCCTTATGAGTTTTAACCAAATTGCTTG
>MU225495.1:5707483-5733683 GCA_018584345.1 Thuja plicata | reverse complement strand
TCCCTGTGAATGGCTTTCATCTTAAGCCTTGTTTCTAGGTTTTCTGGAAGGTTTCATTTCTGTGAATAATTGTAAATATCTGTGTTTTTGGTGCTTCTCTTCCTGCTTCCCGTTTGAATAAGTGCTCGTGCACAGGCGACTCTGGTTGCAAAGTTTTGACCTATTTTGCAGAGGGTTTCAGAGTGACTCCATGCCCAGCGGATTCATCAAGGCAACTGGTCCTATGTCTAGCAGGCTGACATCCCGCAAAGGTCTCCAAAAATGTTGACCAAGTTTCCCCATTCTTGCAATTTGGCCTCTTCTGTGTTTTCCCGCCCAAAATGGCTCAGTTCTTTTCAAATCTTGCCTTATGTCAAATCGCATTTTAACTTTTTGCTCAGGTTTTAAGTTGCGCGACTGCGCGACGAGCTGCCAATCGCGGTCGTCGCTCAGTCGCCACCTATTCTTACATCAGTCCATTTTCTCCCTGATTGAGCAACAAGTCAAAAGTTAATGCATCGCGCAATCGTGATCTATTTTCGCTATGGTCTGTTCTGTCTGTGAGTGCGCGACGAGTTGTATTTGATATGGTCGCGCAGTCGCGATCAATTTAGGTCAGTTCGTTCTTGCCTTGCGACTGAGCGGGTCAAGTATTTCATGCCTCGTCGCGCAGTCGCGATGTCTATTTCATGTCGGGTCCCTAGCTCGCGAGTGCGCGACGAGCTTAACGGGAGATGTGGTCGCGCACTCGCTGATCGAAAAGAAGAAAGAAAAAGAAGCCCCCGACTGCGCAACGAGAAAGAACAGGGCCTCATCGCTCAGTCGCTAAGAAATACACATGAAGGAGGAATAGGTCGCGACTGCATGATCAAGGAAAGAGAGTGCTCGTCGCGCAGTCGCCGAGCAGAAGACCGGAAAAGATAGTTGAGCGCGAGTGCGTGATGAGTAAAAATAGGACTCGGTCGCTCACTCGCTGAAGATAAAGGGCAAAGGCAAAATAGGTGGCGACTGTGCGACCGAGCAAAAGGAGACATTGTCGCTTAGTCACCAATGGATAAAGGTGAGCAGATGTAGCTCGTGACTGCGTGATTGAGGAAAAGAAGAGCTCATCGTGCACTCGCTATTAAAATGAATGACAGAGTAATTTCTGGGCGACTGTGCGACCGAAAGAAAAGTAAGAGGTGTCGCGCAGTCGCCGAGCAAAAGATAAAAGAAAAGCATGGCTCGCGAGTGAGCGATTAAGCAAAAGTGATTCCTCGTCGCTCACTCACTGAGCGAGGAAGATAAAGAAGAAATAGTGTGCGACTGTGCGACCGAGTAAGGAAAGATGCTGTCGCGCACCTGCTAAGGAATAAGGACAAGTCAAAAGCAGCTCGCGACTGAGCGATTAACAAAAGAAGCGATGCTCGTCGCTCAGTCGCTGAAAGGGAAATGTTAAAAGGATGTAGCTCACGAGTTTACGACTAAAGGAAGAAAGAGCTCGTCGCGCACTCGCGCATAAAGCAGAAATAGACTTTCAGAGGCTGCGAGTAAGCGACAAAGGCAGAGATGATTTGTTCATTTTGTAGGGATTTCCAGGGGAAGATCAGATTGTCTTAAGGACAGAAAGCTGAGATATTTTCTCATCTCTGAGAATCAGATATTTCATAGATAAAGGATCAGATATTGTAGTCACTCGAAGGTACAGAGTAGTTATTGAACTTCAAAGACTTTTGTGACTCTTCCAGAGTGACATGGCCACTTTTGCATAGAAGCATTTATGTTGATATTTTGCAGAGATGACTTTTAGGGGCTAAGCGGTGGCAAAACAGAAAAAGATCTGATCAGGAAGTTATTGCAGAAGGTTGCAGTTGGCTTCAAAATTGTATAAGTATGAGTCGTGGCTCATCTTGTAAAGGGTTGGAAGATTTTGATATTTGTAGTGTTTTTCTCCTGTATCTTTTCTTTTCATCCATCTACTTCTCTTCTGATTCTATGACAGCTTGCTGTTATTGTAATTTCCTTGTGCCTCATTTTATGTAATTCATGTTTATCCTCTTCTGCAATCAATAACTGAGTAAATGTTTTTACCCCTTATTGATCAAGCTGACTCTGGTTCATTGTGTGTTGTGTCTTTTTTTCTCGGATTACTATACTGTGAAGTTTCTCTTCCCTTGTAGTGATTTTAGTCTCTGACCTTCACATGTTTTCTGAGAATTATGTGGTAGAAGTTGTATTAGTTGAGTTACATGAATGTGTAGTGCAGCTCTAAGGCAGAAGAAAGTAGGCCCTATCTTGGTGTATCACCCTTTCCTTTCAAGTAATTTGGTTTTTTGCATCTCCTTCTCCCTTTTCCTTGCAAGAGATAGTTTTAGGTGCATCCTGATAGTAGAGGAAGCCGGCCTTCTCCAGAGATTCAACCTCGTAGTTCAAGTCCCACAGCTTGGAGGTTGATTCCATGTTTCACTAGGTTGCTGTTAGAGAAGCTTTCAGCAAGGGTGCAAACCTAAGTGACAACAACTGTCTTTCGGTGTTCCTTAGTTGAAGTGTCTGTTAGGTTCCTCTCTTGTATGTTCTCTCAGTTTTCACTGTATTCTACTCGTCGGGTTCCTCTGTCAGTTTACTCCTGTCAGGTTCCACTTTAGTATGTTCATGTTGCACTTTTGATTTACACTACAAAACTATGTCATCGGGTCTCTCTTTGCTTAGCAATTTTGGTTTGAACTAAAAATGTGACTTTTGGTGTAGTGTAACCGATGGTTTAAACAACTTGTTTTCTCATTGCATACAAATGACAAAACTTTATTTCATCAATCTCCCCCTTTGACATTAGTATCAAAAACTGATATGTGCAAAATACAAAAGTGTTTAGTATGTACACCATGTATATACCTTAGTCATTTCATGACCCCCCCTATGCACATGCTGGTATAGTATAGTATATGTGTATGTACACTTTGTCTTTATACTATCTTTTCATTTTTCCCTTTGTGTTATATTTACCTTTTCCCCTTTTGTACATATCATTTCCTTTTCCCCCTTTTTTGATAGTAAGGGAAAATGTGTATACCTATAGCTTATCAAAAATATGAGAGTGTGAGGTCTTTATTTCCTCCATCATCTTCTCCCATTTCTCCTTTAAATGTTCAAGAGCCATGTGCTCTAATGTGATCCATGCATGCATATTGTATATGTTGTATTCTACAGAAATCTCAAGGGTGACAATAAGTTGCCTTGCTGAACTTATGTGTTGTTGTAGAAGTGTGAGGTTCGGTAAAATTAGAGACTGTATCTCGGTAACCTCTTCTCTAAAATGTGACTCTGCTTCTCAAAGTTCTTGTCTTAACCATTTAATCTCAATGATCTTCTCATAATGCAATTTGATTGCATTCCCATCTGTGGTTAGACTTTGTGCACTTGCAGTTAGATCAGATTCTATCTTTGAAATCTTGTCATTGTTATCCTTTGTAAATTTATCTAAAGTGCATAGCTTTTGTATTAAGGAAATAATTTTTTTAATGATTGGATCTAATTCATCTGATAACTCAGAAATCTTTACCTTATTCTCTGCCACTTCTTAGCTGATCTTTTCTGTCAATTTGTATTGAAACTTTTGTTCTAATCACTCCTCAATTTCCTTTTCTGCATCTACATTGTGTGTTGTGATGGCTTTGGTGAGGAAAAAAAGTTGATCTAGAATGGGAGCATTGTGATAAACATCTATGTTGGGAACTATCTGGCTTAAGATATCCATTGTGTTCTCCAATACTAAGGAGTCTTGGTGTTTCTTCGTAAGCTTTTCTTGCAACGCTTTCCTCTGAAATATTTCTCCATATTCTTGGAGAGATTCAAAATATAAAGTAGTTGGGTCACACTTCGATATTTAAATTATCTCATCAAGTGTGACTTCCAAATTATTCTTCTTTTTTTTTCTTCTTCTTCTTTTGTGATCCACCTATGTGCAGAACCATAGCCGGCTTCTCTGCTTGGTCTGATGTGCTAGAGGAAGGCTTTTGAGGTGTTGTACCTTTCTATAGCTACTCAATGTTTTCCTATCGGTTGTTTGAGGATGTCTCCTTATCAACCTTCAGTGTAGCTAAAACTTCACCTTTTGTGTCCTTTGGCATGGTATAAACTATCTTTCCTTTCTCATCTTTCTCTTTTTGCACTTCATCATCATCTCTCATCTATGCATCTGTTTTGGTGGTATCTCCATCTTTTGTTCTCCATCGATGACATTCTATTCATTGGTTGTATCCTTCTTTTCATCAGATGTATCTTTATGCTCATCATTACCCTTATCCTTGGGTATTCTTGCATCGGGCTCGAGGGTCTTCTCCTTCTTTGAGATAATATTTATTGCTTGAATCAATAATGACATATGGCCATGTATGTTTACTTGTGCAACATCAAAAAATGTATCTTGATCCTTAGTTTGATCAGATGTAATAGTAATATCTTCATATTTATTTACCTCATTTGCAAGATCATCAGTGATGTCAATAATAGTATTATCTACAGTAGTTTCTAACCATGTTTCATCAGCAACATCCATATTCCTATTGCCTTGTGTGTTCAACTCTTCTTTGTCCAACTCTACTGTTGTGATATCTTCATCAGTGATAGTAATTTTCTTGAGGCTCTGTGTAACCTAATTATCCTTGGTCTTTTGAGTTTTGGTAAGAGCAATTTGTGGCTCAGGACTTGCATCCTTTTGAGGAATATCAAGTATCTTTCTCCATTCAGCTTCAATCTTTCTGTCTAGGTCTAGTAGATGTCCTTGAAGCACTTGGTAGCCTCTAAAATTTGGTGAGAACCATTTAGAGTGATTCTTCATCATCTCTTTAATTTCCTCCATTTTTTATTTAGGGGGCATGACAGATACTAGGGATCTTTCCCTAATCTCTTTCTCAGAGTGTAAGGAAAATGTCCATGTTGTCGATAATCTATCTTGAAGTTCTTTTGGAATATTGTTTGTCAGTTGTATTGGGAGATATTTGAATATGCACATCATTTTGATAATTGCCTCCTTAGTTTTATTTGATCCATTAGATCCAATGTTATCCATTTATTTATCTTTCTATCACTGACTGTACCTGATTTGATAATCGAGGCACACACTTCATCAAATGTTTTAGAAATCTTATTCTTTTCCTTTTGCACAGATTCATCATGTTCAATGTCCTCAATGTCTTCCCTTGTTCTCAAGAACTTCCTTCTCTTTGTTGGCCCTCTTTTCTATGTTTGAGGTTTCCTCTTATAGGTCCTTACTTGACCTTTCTCTATTGGTGAAGGACTTGCATCCTTGGCTATTTGACTCCTTGTCCTTGTTGCAGCTATAGTCCTTGGTTTCTTAGCTGGTGGAGGTAGTGGTGTATCTGACTCTATTGACTCTGAGTCACTCTCCTTCTCAGCTTCAACAACGGGTGACTCTCCCTCGATTTCTTCTATCTTTTTGGTTTCTTCTTCTATTATCGACAACCTTTTCTTTAGATTCTTAACCATCTTATCCTGCTTCCTATCAATATTCTTCACAACCAAGCTAGTTTTGATTCTTTCTTTGGTTTCTTCATAAGTGCCAAACTTGGGTTGTGTCTTGTCTAATGGCTCATTTATTAATGCCTCAATTACATTAGATGCTTGATCTATGTTTACCTCATAGTCAAGTGGAGATAGCCATGCTGTTCTCAGTACAACTGGCTTGATATATGTGTAGTCAATGTCTACCATAAAATATATATTAGTCTTGAAATTTTCAATTAGCTGTTCTGGGATCCTTACTCTCTTTTGCATTCTATCCTTGAATCCAACAAAGTATTCATTGATTACTTACTCAAAATTAATCTCCTAGTGATTTTATGAACTCACTAATCTGTATGGTCACTGGTCTTGTAGTGTCCCATTGCACATTACCTATTGATGGTAAATATTCTTGGAAATAGAAGAATATGCACGTGATTAGTGAACCAAACTTACATGAATTTGACTTTGCATTTCTTATTATCTTCAAGTTATCTTCTAACTGCATGAGTAGAAGTTCTGATAGATTCAATTGAATTCCCTTTTCGACAATCTTGTATGTTGTATCCACTACTCCAGATGCAATGCTATTAATCATGCTAGCCTGAAGGAACTTGTATCCTAAGACACATGCTTCAAATTTCAGTTCATCATTGGTAATGGTGGATCCCTTAAGTCCTCTTCCATCACATTTAGCTCCTATGTTCTTCTCAATGTCAGCTTTAGGTGGGTGCTTCAATGACTTTACCTTATCGGTTATTAAATAACCGGTGATAGCATGTATAACATCTCTTGTTATCGGTTTAGGCTCATCCAACCATAACTTTGGGTCATGGATCCTACTTAGTACTGAACGAATCCATTCAGTTTTGAATTTCTTCAGGAACCATAGGGAATTTGTGATCCCTTTTACTTTGATGTGTTTTTTTTCTTCTTTGATAGTGCCATCATCGTTACATATCTTTTTGAAAGCTTTCTCAACTTCCAGGTCTCCAATCTCTACTATCTTGCAGTGAACATATGCTCGCACATCTTCAATGAGAAAAACCCTAGTTTGTATTCTTGAGAATGCTCCAGCATTGTTAGTTTGTGAGGAAACCTATGGGCATATTTTATAATGTGGTTCCTCATAGGTTGATTTCTTGAGAAGATTGATCTTGTTCTTCTTAACACTCTTGAGCTTAGCAGTTCTTGATGTATTTTCCATGGATTTTGAAATTAGGGCTTTCCCATAAATGATAAATAGAGTTCTTGGTTTATGTTGGTACTTATGTTTCACTTCTGTAGCTGTAAGTGATCTGCTGGGAGTGCTGTGAATTGGATTGGAGTCACTCTGTAATTATGTTGCTTCATGCTCTGGTTTCTCTCTTGTTGCTTCACTCTAATCACTAGGTGAAGAATGAAACCCTTTCGTCAACTATTTATAGAATTTTCCCTAAGTCAAGTCATTAATGATTGACCACTCCTTAGTGTGTGAAGATGGAGTCATCAGGTGAAACACTACTTCTCTTTCGGTGAAAATGCAATACTTCAGGGCAGTCATTTAACTTGTTTCATTCACCGATGGATTTTGGTGTATGGCGAAGACAACTTTGTCAACTAACGTGATTACTAATAGATCTCAGTTTACACTAGCAAATTAGCCTTTATGTGTTAACCGATGATTCTCGGTAAGTGAAAGCAACTTGGATTTGTATGTATACCAATGCATTTCGGTATGTATTGACTGATGAAATTGAATTTATAGGATTTAACAAGTAATACCATAGTGCATCTTTAATCATGTTGATTTGGTATATTAACTATGTATAATGGAACTGATGCAAAATATAACTTGGTATAATGTAGTTCCATACTTACTTGTTCTGCTTAGGTGGGGGTGGTGATGTCACTAGATCCATTGGATAAGGTGTGACCAATTGCATTTCATGGCCCAACTTCATCAGTGTTTGTGACTTTCCTCCACATTTTGTTTCTCATCTTCCTGATGTCTTCAATGGTGTTTCTATTGGAAAATGTGTTGGTCTCTATCGTTTGGTCTCTGTATTCTTTCTTCAGATGACTAACTTTATGAACATGTAAACATGCCATTCTGGGGTTAGTCCAGCCTCTAGGCTTTCTTGTCCATTATCTCATACAGTTTGTAGCTATGTGACCAAATCTTCCACATGTTGTACAATTTTCCCAAGTGTTGTAATCCCATACATATTGGTTACAAACTCTTTTTGTTTGATAGGCAGTTTCTTTACCTTTTGGCTTCCATGCTCACTTTTTCTTCTTCCAACATTCAAGAGATGTGTGCCCATGCATTTTTCAAGTAGGACACTATTTGTCCATGTAGGTTTCCTTCTTTGGTTGTTTCACCTCAGGTTTACATTCATATTCTTTATGTCCTTTCTTTTTACATTTATAAAAAATTCCTATGAATGAAGATGTAGATTTAGGAATACCTTTCATTTTTCTCCTGCAAACATTTGATGTGTGGCCTTTCTTTCCACAGTGATTGCATGTCAGCTTTCATGGTATCAAATTTACATAGAGATTCTTTGGATCAGCTT
This sequence comes from Thuja plicata, assembly GCA_018584345.1. Classification (NCBI taxonomy): domain Eukaryota; kingdom Viridiplantae; phylum Streptophyta; class Pinopsida; order Cupressales; family Cupressaceae; genus Thuja; species Thuja plicata. The sequence continues at coordinate 5,725,647 of MU225495.1, read as the reverse complement.
GGTTGGGTGATTATCCATTCTTGATATAGCCTAGTCTGGTGTTGTTGTTGGCTCTCCTTTTTCCATCAAGAAAATCATCCATCCTTTTATTACTTTCTTCATCTCTCTTAATTATTTCATTATCTTGTTGCTGAATTCTTACTTCTTATTTTAGATTTTCATTTTCTTCTCTTAGCTCACCCATAGCTTCTATTCTTTCAATGAGTTTTGCATTCATTCTATTTTCCTCTTTACTCATAAAAATAATCTGATTTGTAATCTCATGATGATGTTTTGTAAGTCTTTGTATTTCTGACTCTTTCTCTTTTAGCTTTTTAGTAATATTCCTTCTATCATCAATATCTAGTGTTCTCTCTTTCTCAAATTTTCTAGCATTTTTCATGACATCAATCATTCTTACCATTTGTGTCTCTTGACTGAATTGCAGAGATTCACTTGTCTAGCCAGACGTTGATTGATTTCATTTAAGCTTGTGATGCTTTCCTCTGATGTATCTAATGCTTTGCTTGTAGTAGATCCTGAAGAATCAAATAGATCTGGCATCTCTTCCTCATGGTAATTTTTTTCATTATAGTGGGATGCCATAATATTTATTTCATCAAACAACTATCTCATCTTGATTCTAGCTTCTTTATACTGCTCATAGAAGATCTTAATTTCTAGCTTTTGATTCTCAATACTCTTGTCAAGATTGTACTTATCTATTGTATGATCTTTTCTCTTAAAGTATTTAAACTTTCCAATTAAGAGATCTATCTCTGATACCAATTGTTGGAAATAATGGAAAGTGAGTACTTAGAGGGGAGGGGTGAATCAATACCTCTAAAACTTTTATCTGTTTTAACCTTTATCCATTGTGTAATCAATTCTATAACCAACCATTTGTTCTATACTATCTTTGTGTAAGATATATCAATTCTTAAAATTTAACAAACATGTAAACATTCATAGAAACATTCATGAATGTAATTGAATCATAACACAAGATATGGTAACGTAGAAAACCCATTTTAGAAGGTAAAACCTGTGGTGGGGATGGCACCCACAAAATCTTCACTATCTGCAGATTGGAAGGGGCCGGTTAAGGCTTACAATTTGATCACTTCTGATGATCTACTCTATTAGGAGTATTATGTGGAGACTGGTTAAGGTCTACTCTATTAAGATCTTTTTCAACACTATTTAGTGTGTACTTGGTTAAGAGATTTACAATAGGATTATTAAATCTACCTTCCTTGAAAGGATTTCTTCTATTTGCTACACTTGTTAGAATATAGACAAAAATACTCATTGACCTGAGTGTATGCAATCTAACAATTGATGATTACAGATTTATTACAAATCACTTGTATAAATGTATCACCTAATGTGATTGATTAATACCTCTATTGCTCCGTAGCCTCTGTTCTTGGTTCTTGATAACCAAATTCATCTCTTTTTGTTCTGCTTCTTGAAACTATAAGTCTGATCCATATATGTTCTTGCTGGCTACATTCATCCTCTCATCATTATTAATGAATGATTAAAACATCTATTTATAACATATATTGACCTAATTAAGTTTCACGTATTACAACTTTAACTCTATGATCAAAGGTTCACAACTTGACCTTGATCTTATAGTCTGCATGTTTTTAATTAGTTAGACTGATTAAAACAATTACAATGATGTTTCTTGTCCCTTAAGTAATGGTTTGAAAACAAATCAAGACTCTATAAATAGGATATAGTTGTTTTATTTGACGTGGAAGTCAGATCCAATTTTCTCAGGATATAACTTACTTTCGGTTTCTAATGCTCGGTTTGCTCTGAAATTAGTTTGACTATCTTTCAGTGTTCCTTGGTTGAATTGTCTGTTGGTTTCCTCTCTTGTCTGTTCTATTATTTTTCACTATTTTCTTCTCTTTAGGTTCTTCTGTCAGTTTACTCATGTTAGGTTCCACTTTATTATGTTCATGTTGCGCTTTCTGTTTACACTGCAAAACTGTGTCGTCGGGTTTCTCTTTGCTTAGCAATTTCGGTTTGAATTAAAAACCTGACTTTCGGTGTAGTGTAACTGATGGTTTAAACAACTTGTTTTTATCATTGCATACTAATGGAAAAAATTTATGTCATCAGATAAAGAGCATGGCATTCATTATGGAGAACATTGCTTCAAGAAGTTTTTTGCAAATTTGAAAGAAAGAGGCATAAAAATTGATAAACATTATGTTTGGTCAGATGGATGTGCTACACATTTCAAATCATCTAGACCATTTTATGCACTATGTAGATATCATCCTAATGAAAACATACCACATGTCTAGAGTTTCTTTGAGATTGGACATGGAAAAGGTGAACATGATGGTGCTGGAGCTAGCATCAAATGTGTTCTACGAAAGTATCAAATGAATTATAAGGGAGTTCATATAAAAAATGTACATGATGTTTTTGAATGGTGTAGGACACATTTCACACCAAATGAGAATAACACACCATTAGGAATGACTCAAGTGGAACCACATAGAAATTTTTGGGAGATAAAAGGTATGCCCACATTTTTAAATTATTCACATGTGCACAATATATATATATATATATATATATATATATATATATATATATATTCAAGTATTTAAATTTTTTACACTTTATTCAAATTATATTTATAGAATGTATTATATATGCATTTGTTTAGGTGTGGATAGAAAAATTATGCGTGGTTGCAAGAGGATAGAAAAGATGTGATGTTTGCATTCAGTTATGAGTATGAATTGTCAGAATTGGACATTGAACACTAGGGACTACTCATGCTTTTGTTAGAATAATTGAGAGGGGGGTGAATCAGTTAGACTCACTGCCCTCAAAAAATTATCCTACAGTCCCAAATTCCTCCAGATGTATAACAAAATAATATCAAAAATAAGACTTAGCTCGATGAAATATAAACTGTGATTTCAAAACTTACTGTTAAGTTGTCTATTGAGTATTAGTAAATTAATACTGTGATTACCGATCTAGGTCAATAAAATAAAGTGTAAATTAAAATAGAAATCCACAAAATTTGGGTACATTGACACATAGATTTATAACATGGAAACCCGGTTAAGGGAAAAACCGCCTAGGACCAGTAACCCAAAATATCTTCACTCTTTTGAAGTGAGCTTAGTGAAGAGCCAACTCTGTTAAAGGTTACAATGCACAATGTTAAATGTGACCTTGTTAGAGGATTTAAAACTAAGATTTCTCTCTTGACCAGGGGCTCACTATGGGGTCAACAAGAAAAAAAATCAACATTCTCTGAATGTTATAATAAGGATTTAGTATCCCACTCAGTTAAGAGGTTTATCTATAACAATGGTTAAATTGATACATTCATGATCTGATTCAAATACAACTTTGATTTGCAGATATTTAGATCTATTCTAAGTACATAATACCTCTGATTAATTTGTTCAATTCATTTCATCTCATTCTTCATCCTTGTTCTGCTCTGTTCTGCTCTTTCTTCTATTTTCTCATCTATGTTAGTAGAAATACACTTGGTTCTGTCTTTAACCAATTTTGATCAGTCACGCATGAATTTGCATGTATGGTTCAGCATTTGTGTACATACCTTCACAAATGAATCTCTTATCTTTTATATATACATCCTGTATCATTTAATTTTCATCCTTCAAATCTTGCCGATTAATCTCTATCGTTCATTTTCCCATTTGATTCTTCCTCGACCGTTGTGTTAAAAACACATTTCAATCTTTGTCATTTGATGTTGTTTGAATTTTCATAACCGTTTGATCAAATAAATTTTTTTATCTTTTACCTTGAAATCATCAATTGTTAGCTCAATATTTTAGTCAACCTTGATTTGAATTAATTGATTAATTAATAGTTGTGTCGACAATCCCTCTCTTGGTTAAGACTGGCGCTCAATGTACACAATGTTTTACTCAGTTTACACTACTACTCAATGTATATAGAACTATTCATTTACCGACCACATAAACATTTTTTGTTCCAAATATTTAATACATAACAGATGTTTTCCACCATAATAATACTCAAATAAGTTGACATCAATGACAATACATTAACTGATAATGTTTATCATCACTTCTGCAACTCGGTTGAATATCAACAAATGACTTCAAACATATAATCAGTTGTAGTTCATCAATCTCTCCCTTTGGCATTGGTGACAAAAAAATATGAAATATGCAATATAATATGCCATACAACAAATGCCAAACTTTTGTTCTACAACTGCAACAATTCAGTAGCTTTCCCTAGCTTGAATATAATTTTTGTTAGTATATTCATTGTGTAGAATCTTCCTGCTATTTTGTCTTTTTAGCTCTTGAATCTCTCTATAGATTAGATATGTCACTCCCTTCTCTTTTCTCCCTTGGATGGATAGATATGTCTTGACTCTCCCTTCATGTTTCATGAAACACTCTCCCTTTGACAACAATGCCAAAAAGAAATATGCAACTCCTCAGTAGACAAATAAAATATATCTATTTTTTGGTACAGTAGGTACCTTTTAGTGTACTGATATCTCTATGTTGGTCAAGTTTAGCTTTGCGTCAACATGATTGATATTATGATTTCATGAAGGCTAATGATGTTAGAATAATTGAGAGGGGGGGTGGGGGGGGGGGCGTGAATCAGTGGCCTAAAAAATATTCCAATAAATCAGCCCAAAAACTTAGTACCACAATATTAAGCCTCTAGTTATCTTCAGTCCTACAAGATGAATGCCTTCAAACAATCTTAACAAATAACTACTGCTCAGAGTTCAATATTAAACCTTATTCTTACTATTTACCGATTAGCAGTCTTTCATTTACCGAAATACATTAAATTGCTTAGTGTATATTGATCAATCCAAATTAGTTATGTGTAATGCAAAACACTAAAGTAATGACTCATAAACACATTGACACATGGATTTTTAATGTCGAAACCCTGTTAAGGGAAAACCAGTTGGGACCGATAACCCCAAATTTTCACTCTTCTAAAGTGATCTCAGTGAAGATCCAACCTTGTTAAAGGTTAAACACACTGTTAGGTGTGACCTTGTTAGAGGATTTAAATAGAATAGTTTATCACTTGATAATTGGCATCTCTATGCTACCTTCTGTGACCAAACCCAGTGTATTTTGTTGAATGGTATCTGACATCTCATGCTATCTTCATGATCAAACTTTTTTATACTCCTTGGGATGTATCTCAATATATAAAGGATTATTAAGTCCTGCTCGGTTAAGAGGATTTCTGAATCAATGGTTAAAATGAAATAGTAAATGATCTGTTCACATATACAACTATACTTTTTAGATTTTTAGATCTATTGTAAGCTCATAATACATTTTTGATCAATGTATCTTTTCAATACCTTTTCTCCACTTCTTTTTGCTTGGTGATGTTGTGTTTCTCTATTACTCGGTGTCCACAAAATTCTTCATCTCTTTCCTCAGCTTGATTGATCAGGACTGTATGAAGTTGTTCTTCATCGGTTTCTCTCCAACATCCTTCTTCTCTATTCAATCCACTAATTCATAATGAATTATATTATCTCTTTATAGAAATGATATCACCATTTCTCAGTTCTTGAATTTCTTGTTCTTGGCATGATCCACAATCTTAGCCAATCTTTCTTTAAAGCTTTACTTCAGTTTTATCCTGTAGATTTCTCCTTGACAACAGGATAAAACAACTTTAAATCTTTTACTTATCTTTGGATTTAACTTGTCGACGAAAATATTGTTAACAACCAGTTAACTCTTTTAGCTCTTGCCTGCTAGGTCTTTTGTCATTTCTGAATTTCAGTTCCTTTTGGTGTTTTAACTCTTTGATAGCTTCGGTCAACACTTTAGTTCTCCTCGGGCATCTCCTTTGAGGTTGTCTGTCTGACGGGCATCACTATGAAGTTTTTCTCATCGGTAATGCTTATGATTCTTCTCTTCGGTAATGCTTGTCAATTTTCTTGCTCAGGCATCACTGTGACTTTACTTTCAGGTTTCTCTATCCATCGGGGTGCACACCTGTCGGTGTTTGTAGTCACTTAGTGAATGCTGATCTTTTATGTAGTACTGAAAGCATAATATTTATCTCTCTGATTCTCTAAAGTATTTGACATTTTGTATATAACCAATTAGATTATATCAAGTTGATATCAATGAAAATACAATCCATTAACTATTTTAATGTCTTGCATTATCTTTCTGCATTTCGGTGATCAACTTAACATCTTCAAACATTCAATCAGTTATAGTTCATCAATCTCTCCCTTTGGCATTGATGGAAACACACTACATTATCACACTATATTATTACTAATACAATATGAAATATAATAGTTGAAGTTCATATAGCTTAGATTTGTTTGGTTCTATAATCAAACAAATTTCTGGCTCTCGGTAAGCTCATATAGCTTAGATTTTTTTCTTGTAGAGTGTCTTCTTCAATCTTCAATCCCTTTACTGGATAGATGTGTTAGCTTCTGATTCTATTTATGATATGTGCTCTGCCTTGACTGTTCCTCTCCTTGATCATCTCTTTTTCCTTTGACAATAATCTCTCCTTTAGTATGTATTCTTTCCCTCATGTTACTTCTCTCCCTTTGATGGATATTTTGGATATTCTCTCCCTTTGGATTATGGTAATCTCTCCCTTTGAATCTCTCTCCCTTTGACAACAATGCCAAAGTAAAATTTTATTATGCCAAAGTTATATCCTTTCACCTTTTTATAATATACTCCTTGAATTTCCCTATCCATCAACAATATAGTGACTCTGGTTTTCGGTGTAGATATGTACCTTTCTGTGTACAGATGTATCTTTTCAATCCATTTCCTTGCTTACATCAACACGAATGATCTTCTAATATGTGTATAGGCTAATGCAATTCCCTAGTCAACTTACTGACTGATAGACAAGGGTTGGACCCCTAGTCTATTTCTCAGGTACTCAAATGTGTCTTTCCATAATGGGTTTGTGAAAATATCAGCTAGATGTTCCTTTGATTGAACATATTCCATTATCACCTATTTTGATTTCACTTGTTCTCTTAAGTAATGATACTTGATTTGTATATGCTTAGTCTTAGCATGCATGACTGAATTTTTAGAGATGTTAATTGCACTAGTATTATCACAGTAGATAATCACTGGTTCAAGAATTTTCATATTCATACCTTCTAGTAATTTTTTGATCCATGTAATATTTGAGCAGTTTGTAGCAGCAACCACATATTTTTCTTCTGCAGTAGACTGTGAGATGCATCCTTGCTTCTTTCTGATCCATGTGACAAGTTTTTCACCCATGAAGAATCCTCATCCGGTTGTGCTCTTTTGGTCATCTAAGTTTCTAGCCCAATCAACATCTGTATAGACTTGAAGCTCAAATTTTCCTTCTCTTTTATACCATAAGCCATAGTCCTTGGTGTTTATTAGATATCTCAAAATTCTCTTTACAACATTCATGTGTGATTCTTTGGGATTAGCAGATAATATTGCAACTATTCCAACTGCATGTGCTATATCTGGTCTGGTATGAACAACATACATTAGTTTTCTAATCATTGATCTATACAAGGTCTGATTTATTTCATTTGATTTGTCTTCTTTTTTCATCTTACATCTGATTTCCATAGGTGTTCCAACTGACTTGGAATCTTCCATTATTCCAACTGGCTTGGAATCTTCCATTTTGAATATCTTCAACACTTCCTTGATGTATTTGGATGGTGTGATATATATGTCTACATCTTGTTGAAGAATTTGTAGACCAAGAAAGAATTTGATCTCCCCAAACATAGATATTTCAAACTCTTTTCTCATTTCATTAGCAAAGGGCTTACATAAAATTTCATTACCCCCAAATATGATATCATCAACAAATATTTTAGCAATTAGAATATTACCATCAGTATCTTCTTTTAAGTATAGATTGCTATTTTCACTAGTTCTTAAAAATTTATTTCTTATGAGATAGGAGTGAAGTCCTTCATATCAAGCTCTAGGTGCTTGTTTCAATCCATAAAAGGATTTTTGTAGTCTACATACCATGTTTCTCTTGTCTAGATCAACAAACTCTTCTGGTTGTTCAATGTATACCTCTTCTTCCAGTATTCCATTTAGGAATGCAGATTTGACATCCATCTGGTATACCTTGAATTCTTTGAATGCAACATAATAAAGTAATATTCTTACTCCTTCTAGCCTAGGAATGGGTGCAAAGGTTTCACCATAGTCAATACCTTCTTCTTGTGCATACCCCTTGCATACTAACCTTGCTTTTTTTCTTGTGACTTCTCCATTCTCATTTAGCTTGTTTCTGAATATCCATTTGGTACCGATGACATTCTTGTCATCTGGTCTTAGTACTAATATCCATGCACTATTCTTCTCAATTTGTTCTATCTCTTCATTCATAGAAGTGACCCATTCTTTATTTTCAAGTACAGTATTAACAGATTTAGGCTCAAAATCACAAAATAAACATCTATTGTTTAGCGACTTACTTCTTGTTCTCATTCCAGCCTTCTTGTCTCCTATGATTTTATTCTATGGATGATGTCTTCTGACATACTTGGCATGTTTTGGTTTAGATCTTTTTCCATAATTTTGATCATCATCTTGACCTTCATTCTGGTCTCCATCACTCAGAACATCATCTAGAGTATTTTCCTAATTTTCAGTAATTGCAGCCTAATGCTCAAGTGTAATGTTCTGTTGGTCGGGAGTGATACATTGTTGCTTGGGTAGAGTGTCAGGTTCTTTTGTGTAAACAAACCTTTTGTAGTCTTCTATTTATTTTTTGATTTCCTTATCATTCTTCTCTGCAAATTCATTTATTCTTACATTTGTACTTTCAATGATCTTGTTAGAGGACTTGTTAAAACATTTATAATCTTTTCTTTTGGTGGAATACCCTATAAAGAGACCTTCTTCACTTTTGGAGTGAAGCTTTCCATTTATATAATCTTTCAAAATATAACATAGACTACCAAAAATTCTAAAGTAACTTACATTGGGTGTGTAACCATACCAAATCTAATAGGGTGTCTTCTTTGTGTCTTTCTTCAATTGTACTCTATTCAATGTGTATATAGTAGAACTGATAGCTTCCCTCTAAAATGTTTGAGTGATGCTTTTCTCAATCATTAGTCTGATTGCACAATCAACAATGGATTTGTTTCTTCTTTCAACAATTCCATTTTGATATGGTGTTCTTGGTGCAAAAACCTGTCTTTTAATTCCATGCTCATTGAAATAGTTAGTGAATTCATCTGAAATAAATTCCCTTCTATATCTGATCTTAAGCATTTCAATTCCTTACCACTTTGTTTTTCTACCATAGCCTTATACCATTTAAACATCTTGAATGCTTCTGATTTATCTTTTAAGGACATAACTGTCATCATTCTAGAATAATCATCTACAAAGAGAATGAAATACCTATCACCATACTAACTCTTTGTCCTAATGGGTCAACATAAATCAGTATGGACTAATTCTAGAATTGCATTAGATGTATGGGATTTACTCTTGAAACTAGACTTTTTCATTTTACCTTTTTGTCAATTCTTGCACATGATATGTTCAGGCTTTGACATGCTCGGTAAGCCTCTTACTTTCCTTTTATTGCTTATCTTTATCATGTTGTCAAAATTCATAGGACACAATCTCTTATGCCAAAACCATATGTCTTCATTTCTAGCCATCAAACAAGTAGTGTTTACATCCTCAAGATAGAAAAGGTTACCTTTTGTCTATTCACCAATTTCGATCAACCTTCCTGATTCATTAAAGATCTTTGTCTTCTGATTTTCAAATGCTACTCAGTGACCTATGTTATTCTTCTATGAAAACTCAATAGATTATAATTAAGTCCTTTTACCCAGTAAGCATTTTCATATTTGATCAATTTATTCAACATTATGGTTCCTTTACCTTCAAATGGACAAGGTGTGTCATTACCCATTCTTATTGATCCACCATTATAGTATTCAAAAGTTTTGAGCTTTTGTTTATCACCGGTCATGTGGTGAGGGCAGCCACTTTCTATAATCTAGAGATCATTCTTACTAACCTTAAATATGAGTTCAGTCTCTACATACCTTTCTTCTTTGTCTGAATCATCCTTCATGGCTACAAATACCATCTCAATGTCTTCATCAGATTCGGTGTCAGTATCTCCATCTTTGTTTTCAGTTAGGTAACAAGCTTTCTTCCCTTTGTCCTTGTAGTCTCGGGTATCTCTTCTGTCAGATTGTCAGTTTCTTTGGTAATCTCTGTTATCACTTCTATCAAATTTTTTTTCAAATGATCTATCATTACTTCTGTCATCTTTTCTTCTATTAGGACATCTTGTAGCAAAGTGTCCAACCTCTTTACAATTAAAACATACAAGTGGTAATTTACTTTTTTATCTACCTTTGCCTCTCTGCAATCTTCTTGCCATTAGTGCTTCAATCTCATCAAGTCCTTGGTCATCACTATCAATTTCACTATCATTCCTCATAGTGTGTCTATGACTTGACTTACTTATTTTCAAAGAATATTTGGATGTAGACTCTATAGATGGTAAGACACTATTATCAAAGTTATTCATCTCAAATTAAATCAGTCTACCAATCAGACTATCTAGAGTAACATTATTGTTTGCAACTTCTCTCATTTCTTGTATAGCAGATACTCTAATAACATACACATGTAGTAAGGCTCTTAGGATTTTACTTACCACCATCTCTTCTTCAAGTACACCTCCAACTCCTCAGATAGCATTGACTACTGTTGGGTTTAATGGGAAGTAGTATTGAGAGGGGAGGGGTGAATCAGTACCTCTAAAACTTTTTCTTTCTCTTTAATCAATTGCATATCCATTCAATTTGATCTACACTATCTTTGTGAGAGCTATATCAATTCATAACATTAATAAACATATGAATCATTCATACAAACATTCATGAACATAATTGACACATAACACAAGATATGATATCACATAAAACCCCTGTTACAAAGTAAAAATTGCGGTGGGGATGACACCCACAAAACTTCACTAGCTACAGAATGGAAGGGTCCGGTTAAGGCTTACAATTTTGATCACTTCTAGTGATCTACCCTGTTAGGAGTATTAGTGGAGACCTGTTAAAGTCTACTTTGTTAAGAGATTTTAGCAACATTGTTAAGTGTGCACTCAGTTAAGAGATTTGATATAGGACTATTAAATCCACCTTACAAGAAAGGATTTCTTACACTTTGCTTCACTTGTTAGAATGATAGCGAATTACAAATTGACCTGGCAAATGCAATCTCCTATTGCTGATACAAATCCTATGTAGTTCACATACAAAATAATATCACCTTAACTGTGATTGAATATTACCTCTGTTTATCAGTTTCCTCTGTTCTTGATTCTGCTAACCAAATTCTTCTTTTCTTTCTTTGGTTCTTGAAACTCTCAATTCAATCCATAGATGTTCTCATTTTTTTCTCCTCTTTCTTCCACACACATTCTAATGAATGATTACATCATCTATTTATAGATGGATTGATTTCATCAAGTTGATGATAAAAACAATGTTAACTCTAAGATTAGGTTTACAACTTGTACCTAGATCTCCTAGTCTATGTGCTTTAAATCAGTTAAACTGATTAAAACACTTACATTAATGTTTCTTGTCCCTAAAAAAATAGATTTAAAAACAATTAAATATCCTATAAATAGAATACCCTTGCTTTATCTGACATGGAATTCAGATCCACTTTTTGTGGGCTGCAATTGACTTTTGGTTCTGTCTTTCGGTCATGCTTGACTGTCCTTCAATTTTTACTGTCAGTTGCATTGAATCTATTTCATCGGTTTGCACTGTAACTTGCATTTTGGGTTCCTCTGTCGGGTTCCTCCTTAACTCTGTGTATTGTGATTTTTGGTTTACACACTTCTTGGTGTCATCAGTTTTCTATGTACTTAGTCATTTTTGGTGATCTGCCAATCTGATCTTCAGTTTTCTCTTTACTGTATTTCAGTGTAATCTTGCTGAAAGTGTTGTTTGAATACTAATGAAAAATTAATGTCATCAACTACCTCTTTGATTCTGTAGCTACACTAAGTGATATTTTCTCCTTTTTTCATCCTTAGGTCATCAAACCTCCCTCTTAGGATTTCTGCCTTGGCTCTTAGTACATTTGCATCTCCTCCATGTACCAGATTCAATTTATCCCACATTTGATTTGAAGAGGTGTAGGTTTTGATATCTTCAAACTCAGCATCGGAGAGTGAGGAAGCAAGTTCTATCATCATGCAATTATGCTCATGCTTTTCTCTCAATTGTTAAAGTGTGTGAGGTCCTATAGGAAACACATATTCATTATCTAGGTGTTGAGTAACATCATTACCAATACCTAATAGGTGGATTCGTATTCTTCTTTTCCATGACGTAAATTTGTCTTTATTCAACTTGGGCACATCTTGTTTGTTCATGTTGTGATATTTTGCTTGAGTTGTTAAACTCCCTTTCTAAGCACACAAGCTCTAATACCAATTGTTAAAATAACTAAGAGGGGGGGGGGGGGGGGGAANTTGTTAAAATAACTAAGAGGGGGGGGGGGGGAGTGAATCAATGGCCTAAAAAATATTCCAATAAATCAACCCAAAAACTTAGTACCACAATATTAAGCCTCTAGTTATCTCCAGTCCTACAAGATGAATGCCTTCAAACAATATTAACAAATAACTACTGCTCAGAGTTCAATGTTAAATCTTATTCTTACTGTTTACCGATTAGTAGTCTTTCATTTACCAAAATATAGTAAATTGCTTAGTGTATACCGATCAATCCAAATTAGTTATGTGTAATGAAAAACACTAAAGTAATGACTCATAAACACATTGACACTTGGATTTTTGATGTGGAAAAACTATTAAGGGAAAAACCACTTGGGACCGGTAAACCAAAATTTTCACTCTTATGAAGTGAGCTCGGTGAAGATCAAACCATGTTAAAGGTTACAAACACACTGTTAGGTGTGACCTTGTTAGAGGATTTAAATAGAATAGTTTGTCACTTGATATCTGGCATCTCTATGCTAACTTCTATGACCAAACCCAGTGTATTTTGTCAAATAGTATATGGCATCTCATGCTATCTTCATGATCAAACTTTTTGATACTCCTTGGGATGTATCTCAATATAGAAAGGATTGTTAAGTCCTGCTTGGTTAAGAGACTTTCTGAAGTAATGGTTAAACAGAAATAGTAAATGATCTGTTCACATATACAACTATACTTTGCAGATTTTTCAGATCTATTCTAAGCTCATAATACCTTTCTGATCAATATATCTTTTCAATACCTTTTCTCCACTTCTTTCTGCTCAGTGATTTTGTGCTTCTCTGTTGCTCGGTGTCCACATAATTCTTTAGCTCTTTCCTCAGCTTGATTGATCAAGACTATGTGAAGTTGTTCTTCATTAGTTTCTCTCCAGCATTCTTCTTGTCTATTCACTCCCCTAATTCATAATGAGTTAGATTTTCTCTTTATAGACATGATATCACCATTTCTCAGCTCTTGAATTTCTTGTTCTTGGCGTGATTCACAATCTTAGCCAATCTTTCTTTAAATCTTTACTTCATTTTTATCCCATAAATTTCTCCTTGACAATTGGATAAAACAACTTTAAATCTTTTACTTATCTCTGGCTTTAAATTGTCAATGAAAACAATGTTAACAACTAGTTAACTCCTTTAGCTCTTTCTAGCTAAGTCTTTTGTCATTTATGAACTTCAGTTCCTTTTGGTGTTTTAACTCTTTGATAGTTTCGGTCAACACTTTAGTTCTCCTCAGGCATCTCTATTTGGGTTGTCTGTCTGTCAGGCATCACTGTGAAGTTCTTCTCGTCAGTAATGCTTGTGATTTCTTCTTGTCAATATAGCTTGTTGGGTTTCTTTCTTGGGCATCGCTGTGACTTTACTTTTGGGTTTCTCTGTTTGTCGGGGTGTACTACCCATCGGTGTTTTTAGTCACTTGGTGAATGCTGATCTTTTATGCATTACTAAAAGCATAATCTTTATCTCTCTGATTCTCTGAAGTCTTTGACACTTTGTATATAACCAATCAGATTATATCAAGTTGACATGAATGACAATAGAATCCATTAACTAATTTAATGTATTGCATTATCTTTTTGCATTTCGGTGATCAACTTAACAACTTAAAACATTAAATTAGTTATAGTTCATCAGATGCAACCTCCTAATCTACTTAGTTACCAATAGACAAGGGACAAACCCCTAGTCTACCTCTCAAGTACTCAAATGTATCCTTCAGTAATGGTTTTGTGAATATGTCTGCAAGTTTTTCCTTTGATTGTAGATATTCCAGTATTATTTGTTTGTCTTGTACTTATTCCATCAAGTAGTGATACTTTATAGATATGTGCTTTGTCTTTTCATGCATCACTAGATTCTTTGAAATATTTATAGCACTTGTGTTATCACAATAAATCATTACTAGTTCGGTGATTTGCTCATTCATTCCTTTCAATAATTGTTTTATCCATGCTATGTTAGAAAAATTTATAGCAGCAAAAACATACTCTTCTTCTGCAGTTGACTATGATATGCATCCTTTCTTCTTGCTAATCCAAGTAACTATTCTTTCTCCAATAAAGAATGCTCCACCAGTAGTAATTTTTCTATCATCTATATTACTAGCCCAATCAACATCTTTATAGACTTTCAATTCAAATTTTACTTCTCTTTTATACCATAGTCCATAATCCTCAATATTCTTCAAATATCTAACAATTCTTTTAACAACGGTCATATGTGATTGCCTGGGGTTAGCAGAAAATCTTACAACTATTCCAACTACATGTTCTATATCTGGTCTTGTGTGAACAACATACATCAATTTACCAATCATAGATCTGTAGAATGTTTGATTTACCTCAGGTGTCTTGTCTTCTTTTGTTAATTTGCATCCATTCACCATAGGTGTTCCAACTAGTTTTGATTCCTCCATTTCAAATGTCTTTAGTAATTTTTTGATGTATTCTGATTGAGTAATGTATTTTCATGTAGTTTGTTGTAAAATTTGCAATCCTAGAAAAAATTTGATCTGACCAAACATCGACATCTCAAATTCTTTTCTCATTTCATCAGCAAATTAAGCGCAGAAGTTATCATTACGTCCAAATATGATATCATCAACAAATATTTCAGCAATAAGAGTCTTATCATCATTTTATCCTATTAAATACAAATTTTTGTTGTCACTTGTTCTAATAAATCCAATAATTATTAGATAAGAATGCAGTCTTTCATAGCATGCTCTTGGTTCTTGCTTCAGTCCATATAAATCTTTATGTAACTTACATACCATGTGTGTCTAATGAGGATCACCAAATACCTCAGGTTGTTCAATGTATACCTCCTCTACTAGTATTGTATTAAGAAATGCAGATTTCACATCCATTTGATATACCTTGAATCCTTTATATGTGTTGGAGATTTGATTCTGAGCAGTTGATTGATTGTATGTTTGTCATTGATGACAACATATAATACACAGTAGTAATTCTGTATGCACTTATCCAAATGATGATATGAAGACTTGTGTGGATAGATACATGTTGTTGACATGTTTATTATGTTATTTCAATACATGTAGACCCAGACATCATGTTTCAGTGAAGTTATGTAATTCTGTTATTGGCAGTTACAGTTCTGGAAGTGTAATGGTTTAGGGCTGACGTATATCACATGTTTCTTGAGTTGAGCCTATCTTCTGTATATGCATGTGTATATTCATGTTTAGTTATGAGCTGATGATATTAATCCAAAGGTGCCAAATGTGTTTCAAGAAGATTACAAAGTTAGAGTAAAATTGGTGAGGACGACTTAGTGAAGCGTCGCGTCTATTTGGTTTATACTTGCGCGGTTGTAATTATGCTTGCATGCTTAGTAGAGATGACGAGAATGTAATGAAGAGTTGTCTTATAGGTCCCATGATCTCATACTATGTGGAAGATACTTAAAACAAGTCAAAGGTAACACGCTAAGTGTGAATGATATGAAAAGATAAGAAAGATGTACAGAGTAGATTATCAGAGTTGGTTCATTCATCAAGAGTCTATGTGAAGAAGAAGTTTTTTATTGCAATAGACTGGAACTGATCAAGATAGTAGGTCTACTCTACAATTCATCATCAGGTATAGTGCATATCTATTATTTAGAAGGTTGTAGCCTTCACCATCAAGCAGTGAGGTTTTGGATAGTGAGTCCATCACCCCTAACAGGGTTGTAAAAGACTCCTAACAGGGTCTGACCCTTAACCAGGTCACTATACTTATTGCATTGTATTCTACAACTCCTAACAGGGTTTGACCCTTAACCAGGTCACTATACTTATTGCATTGTATTCTACAACTCCTAACAGGGTTGAAATATCTTCTTGATGACATTATTTTCCCATTAGTACACTTCATGAAAAACATTGACAGAGATCATCGGCAGACTAACGCATTACCGGCGAACAACAAGCATACCCGATAGAATACAAAGGTCACAAGAAAAATGCTAAGTATAGAATCCACAGAGATCACCAGTGACCACATGCATCACCAGCGACCATAAGCTTCACCGGTGACACAGTTTTCAGAACTAACTCGACAGGAACAGAAAAGGCATACCCAATGACAAGTTCAAGAAAGGAACACCGACAACCAAGAAAACCGACCGTCAGAACTGAGTCAGTTAAAGAACTTGCAAATTTTGGATCTAATTTTTACATGATGGATAAAGCAATGTAATTCTATTTATAGATTTTTTATTTATTTTTAAATCATAACTTGAGGGTCAAGCAAGCTTTATGTAAATGTTTTAATGCATCCTAACGAATCTAAAACATACCTAACTAAAGATCAAGGTCAAGTTGTAAACCTTGGATCTAGAGTTAACTTGTGATGCATGAATCAAGACCTGAGTCTAATTTAGTATAAATAGATGTTCAAACTCAATAGTGAGAACATGAATTCACATTGTTGATAGCCACGAAGAGCATCTAAGGAGCAGAAGGAAAAATTCATGCAAAGGTCAGAAATAGAATACATCAGTTATCAAGAACACACAGAGGCTACCGATAAGTAGATAAAGGTACAATTCAATCATGGAAGGATGATTACTAATATGTATGAAGCTTTATAGGATCTATTAACAGCAATTGAAGATTGCATTTATCATCATATCAAAGAATTATGTAGTTTCATTCTAACAAGTGCATCACATCTAAAATCCTTTTGTAGAAGGTGGACTTAACCATTTTTTCCAAATCTCTTAATAGAGTGCACACTTAACAGTGTTGCTAAAGCTTCAAACAAAGTAGATCTTAATAGGTCTCCACTCTAACACTCCTAACAGGGTAGGTCATCAGAAGTGACCAATTGTAAGCCTTAATCGACCCCTTCTTATCTGCAGATAGTGAAGTCTTATGGGTAACAATCCCCACCACAGTTTTTACTTCCTAATAGGAGTTTTCTGCGATATCATATCTTGTGTCATGTGTTATCTATTTTCATGAATGTTTCTGTTATGGTTACATACTAAAAATAATGTATGATATGATTACATATGCATAAAGAAAGATGAACAGTTAGATAAGATAAATTACAAACTGATGGCTAAGGGTTAATGGGCTAACCAAGAAAAGTTTTAGAGGTACTAATTCACCCCTCCCCTCTTAGTACATCATCTCAATATAATTCCAACAATTGGTATTAGAGCTGAGTCTCTCTCTTGAAAAGCTTAAAGACTTGAGAGAAAAGATTAGAGCAATGGACAAGTTCAGATTGGACATGACTATTGAGAATGAGCAGTTACAAATGAAAATAAACTATGAGCAGTATAAGGAGGCAAAAATAAAGCTGAGACAACTTCTTGATGAAAGAAAGATTATGGAAACCAGGCTAAATGAGAAAGACTACAAAGAAATGTAAATACAAGAGTACTTTGAAACAACAGAATCATCATTGAGAAAAACTTCTGAAGCATCAGTTGAAGAAATTAAAAGTATGCAAGAGATCAATCTACATCTGACAGATCAAATCAAGATGCTGCAAATTGGTCAAGAGACTCAAATGGTAAAAATGATTGATGTCATGAATGATGCAAGAA
>MU225495.1:5672113-5687336 GCA_018584345.1 Thuja plicata | reverse complement strand
TTGTGTCATGTGTTATCTATTTTCATGAATGTTTCTGTTATGGTTACATACTAAAAAGAATGTATGATATGATTACATATGCATAAAGAAAGATGAACAGTTAGATAAGATAAATTACAAACTGATGGCTAAGGGTTAATGGGATAACCAAGAAAAGTTTTAGAGGTATTGATTCACCCATCCCCTCTCACTACATCATCTCAATATAATTCCAACACTTCTAACAGGGATTACTAAAAACA
The DNA here is from genome assembly GCA_018584345.1 of Thuja plicata. Classification (NCBI taxonomy): domain Eukaryota; kingdom Viridiplantae; phylum Streptophyta; class Pinopsida; order Cupressales; family Cupressaceae; genus Thuja; species Thuja plicata. The sequence continues at coordinate 5,687,094 of MU225495.1, read as the reverse complement.
AGTATAGTTTATTGTGGGTTCTAATTCCCACCGGGGTTTTTATTATTTGGTTTCCCCGTAATCAAATTGTGTGTTAAGTACTGTGTTATCTGATTAAGAATTTACTTGGTTGTATTCTAAAGTTAAAGAAGTAAAAAGAACTGAAGTTACTGATAATTGATTCACCCCCCCTCTCAGTTATCCTTTGGGACTATTCTAACAATTGGTATCAGAGCCAAGTTCCTTGGAGAATAAGCCTAATAGCTTAAGGTAGATCAGATGTCTTACTTCAGAAAAGAAAGCCCTAAGTTTGATGGAGAAAATTATTTGGATTGGGAAAAAAAAATGATAACACACTTACAGTGTATTGGCTTTGAGATCTTTGAAATTTCTACACAAGAGGTTGTAATTCCATTGCTGAAAGACCTTGCAAAGGATGATGCTACTAATAGACAAAAGGATATATTCACACATAATGAAATTGCCAAAGAAGCCCTAATCAACACCTTATCTGACAGTGAATTTTCTGAAATCAAGAAAATTGACAGAGCATATACCATATGGAAGTATTTAGAAGACATATTTGAAGGAGATGCTCAAGAAAAGAATGCACGTAGGAAGACATGGAAGAAGAAATGCAATAGTCTTGAGATGTTAGCTGAAGAGAAAATTAGAGCTTACAATCAAAGGATAAATGAAGCAGTATCCGGAATTAGGAACAATGGTGGTGAAATATCAAAAGAAGATATAATGGACAAGTTGCTAACTACTTTGAAATCAGACTATGAAAAAAAGATTAATATTCTAGAGGAAACTATGCAATTCTCACAAAAATTCAACAGAGAGACTCTAATCAGCAAAATCTTTGCATTTGAGATATCAAGATTGAAGACTAAACCTAAAAGTGAAACAAATTTCAAAGCCTCAGTCCATGGTAAGAAATCCTTACACATTCCTAGTCATAGTGAGAAAGAAGAAGTTGATGAAGAACTTGAAGAAATCATTGCTATGATTGCTAGAAGAGAAAAGAAAGGAAAAGGAAAATATGAAGGACAACTTCCATTCAAATATTTTTCATGTAATAAGATAGGTCACTTTGCATCTAAATATCCCACAAGAGTCAAGAAGTTCAGATCTGATTACAAACCTAAATATAAGAAGGAATGTTATCATGCTGTAAAGGTGTAACCGATGAAGATTAAGGAGAAGATGAAATTGGATTCATCACCCTTAGAGATATGGAAAGGATGCTTGAGGAAATGGACATTGCAGATGAAAAGGAAGAACAAGAGCTAGCCCTAATTTCCAAAGCACACATCAGAACTGATTGCATCATTGACAGTGGATGCTCTCATCATATGACTGGTGACAAAGACAATTTTGTTCAATTAGAAAATTACAAAGGTGGCATGGTTAGATTTGGAGACAACACTCCTAAACCTATCATAGGTAGAGGTTCTATCACTTTAGATGGAAAGAATAAGACATACAATGTTCTATATGTTGATGGATTACATCATAACTTGCTAAGTGTTGGACAGCTACTTGACAAAGGCTATCATTTGGAGTTCAAAGACAACAAGTGCATCATTAACAACAAGGATGGAGACATGATTGCATCAGGCTCCAAAACAAAAGGTAATGTTTTTCAGCTTAATTTTGATGTAAGTTATTTTGTTGCAAACGTGGATGACAGTTGGTTATGGCACAAGAGACTTTGTCATATCAACTTTGATAATATAGTAAAGATCAGCAATGTTAAGGCAGTTAGAGACCTACCAAGTATTGCAAGACCAGTTGACACAATGTGTAGGGATTATGTTATGGGAAAGCATGTAAGGAGTTACTTCAGAAGCAAGCAGAACTCAGCTGAAAACAAATTGGACCTAGTTCATACAGATTTGTGTAGTCCTACCCAAACAAGATCATACTACAGAGAGAGGTACTTCATTTTTTTTGTTGATGATTTTTCTAGGATGATGTGGGTTGTGTTCTTAAAGGAGAAGTTTGAAGCCTTTGAGAAGTTCAAAATATTCAAAGCTAAAGTTGAGAATGAATTCAGATTGAAATTAAAATCTCTAAGATCAAACAGAGGAGGAGAGTTCACCTCTGATCATTTCTATGATTATTGTGAAAAAAAAGGTATTAAAAGACAGTTGAGTGCACCTAGAACCCCTCAATAGAATGAGATTGCAGAAAGGAAGAATAAGATCATACTTGATACAGTGCGCACTATGATGATTGAAGGAAAAGTTACACACAACTATTGGAGAGATGCATTAAACACACCAGTATATACTATCAACATAATCTAATTAAGGCCAGGCACGGATAAGACATCCTATGAACTTTGGTTTGGCAATGTACCTACAGTAAAGTATTTCAGAATCTTTAGCAGCAAGTGCTACATCAAGAGAGATGATGGTGTTGGTAAGTTTGATGCTAGAAGTGATGAAGGTATTTTCCTTGGTTATTCTACTAAAAGCAAAGAATATAGATATTTTAATTTGAGATTAAAGAAGATAATTGAAAGCACACATGTTAAGATTGATGAAAAGTTTATGGTTCAAGAAAGATACTATGAATATGCACCTATGATTGAGGATGGACCCAGACCTAGCAACAAAGACACTATTATTGAAGAAATGTTTGATTGCATTGATGTCTCATGAAATGACCCTGAATCAAACAGAGAAGAATCACAGATTATAGAAGAAGAAGACACACCTAAGGTTCCAAAATTCACATCTAGATACCACTCTAAAGATGCCATCATTGGAGATCAGAGCAGCAGTGTTTTATCAAGATCTAAAGAAAAAGGTCTAGCAATGGATGAAGAGGTATGTTTACTTTCACAGATTGAACCCTTAAGTGTTGAAGATTCTTGTAATGATTATGATTGGAAGAATGCAATGAAAGAAGAATTAGATCAGATAATCAAAAATGATACATGGGAATTAGTCCCTAGACCCAGTGGGAAAATGTGATTGGAACAAAGTGGGTATTCAGAAACAAGATGAATGAAGATGGTACAGTGGTTAGAAACAAAGAAAGATTGGTATGCAAGGGATATGTGCAGAGAGAAGGAATAGACTACACAGATACATTTTCCTCTATGAGCAGACTGGAAGCCATAAAGTTGTTCTGGGTATATGCAATAGTGAAAGACTTTAAAGTTTATCAAATGGATGTAAAATCAGCTTTTCTGAATGGTGATTTGAATGAAGAAGTCTACATTGAACACCCTATGGGATTTAGTCTTTCAGATGAACCAAAGATGGTATGCAAATTAAAGAAAGCAATCTATGGTCTTAAATAGGCCCCAAGAGCTTGGTATGAGAGACTTGATGGTTATCTTCCAAGATTGGATTTAAGAAAGGAACAATAGATTATAACCTATTCACAAGAGATACACCTGATGGATTATTGTTAGTTTCTATATTTGTTGAAGACATTATCTTTGGGGGTAATGACAAGCTCAATAAAGCATTTGCAAAAGAAATGCAGAATGAATTTGAAATGAGTATGATTGGTCCTATAAAATACTTTTTGGGACTAAATATAAAGCAAATAGATAAAGGTATATTTATTAATCAGTCTAAATATGTGAAGGAAATACTGAAGACTTTTTAGATGGAAGATTGTAAGCCAGTATGCACTCCCATGATAACAGGAAGCAAGCTTTCAAAATATGTTGAATCCATAATATTTGATAAGACATTGTACAAATCTATGATTGGTAAACTCATTTATCTAACTCAATCTAGACCTGACATATCTAATGCAGTTGGCATTGTTGGAAGATTTGCAGCTGAACCCAAGAAAAATCACTTAATGGTAGTAAAAAGGATATTTAGATATCTAAAGGGAACTATAGACTATGGTTTATGGTATCCTAAATAAGAGAATGTAAAACTTCATGTGTATACAGATGCAGATTAGGAAGGTTGTATTGATGACATGAAGAGAACTTTAGGAGGAACAGTATTCCTTAGAGACAGGTTGGTTTCTTGAACAAGCAAGAAGAAGAACTATATTTCTCAGTCAACAGCAGAAGCTGAATATGTTGCAGCATCACTAAATTGTTCAACCATGGTTTGGATCAAGAATATGGTCAAGGACTTTGGCATTCAGATTGATTATCCTATTGTTATTCATTGTGATAATACTAGCACTATCAACATGTCTAAGAACCCTTTGATGCACGCAAAGACAAAACACATAGAGATCAAGTACCATTTCTTAAAAAAAAAGGTTGCATACAAAGAAGTTAAATTGGACTATGTGAACACCAAAGAACAGTTGGCAGATATTTTCACAAAGCCCTTATCAAAGGATAATTTTGAGCATCTCAGGGAGAAGTTGGGAATAATTCCCTATGCTAAGTCTATTTAGAAGAAGCAGCAAAGACATCAGTCATTAAGTGACTGATGAATGGTTGACTACTCTACTTCTGGAGTAGTACCTATGCCTAAAGAACTATGGTACCCTTTCCCATTGATGTCAAAGGGGGAGTATATAGTAAGAAGAAGTATGTACTAAGGGGAAGGATATACTCTTGGGGAGTATATAGATTAAACAAAAACACAGACAGAGGAACTGCAGCAGTTTAGAGAAATCTTTGATGAGGATATTGAGAATATTGTAAAAGAAAGAGGACACCATAAATAGAGGATGTTTTTTATATCATATGTTTCCATCAATGTCAAAGGGGGAGATTGTTGGAGATTTGATTCTGAGCAGTTGATTGATTATATGTTTGTCATTGATTACAACATATAATACACAGTAGTAATTCTGTATGCACTTATCCAAATGATGATATGAAGACTTGCATGGATAGATACATGTTTTTGACATGTTTATTATGTTATTTTCATACACGCAGATCCAAACATCATGTTTCAGTAAAGTTATGTAATTCTGTTATTGGCAGTTACAGTTCTGGAAGTGTAACGGTTTAGGGCCGATGTATATCACATGTTTGTTGAGTTGCACCTATCTTCTGTATATGCATGTGTATATTCATGTTTAGTTATGAGCTGATGATATTAATCCAAAGGCGGAAAACTTGTTTCAAGAAGATTACAAAGTTAGAGTAAAATTGGTGAGGCCAACTTAGTAAAGCGTCGCATCTATTTGGTTTATACTTGTGTAGTTGTAATTATGCTTGTGTGCTTAGTAGAGCCAACAAGAATGTAATGAAGAGTTGTCTTATAGGTCCCATGATCTCATACTATGTGGAAGATACATATAAAAAGTCAAAGGTAACACACTAAGTGTGAATGATATGAAAAGATAAGAAAGATGTACAGAGAAGATTATCAGAGTTGGTTCATTCATCAAGAGTCTATGTGAAGAAGAAGTGAAAGATTGCAATACACTGGAACTGATCAAGATAGCAGGTCTAATCTATAGTTCATCATTAGATATAGTGCATATCTATTATTTAGAAGGTTGTAGCCTTCACCATCAAGAAGTGAGCTTTTGGACAATGAGTCCATCACCCCTAACAGGGTTAATTGTAAAAGACTCCTAACAGGGTCCAACCCTTAACCAGGTCACTATACTTATTGCATTGTATTGTACAACTCCTAACAGGGTTGAAATATCTTCTAACAGGGAATACTACAAACAAGTATAGTTTATTGTGGGTGCTAATTCCCACCGGGGATTTTACCATTTGGTTTCCCCATAATCAAATTGTGTGTTAAGTACTGTGTTATTTGATTTAGCATTTACTTGGTTGTATTCTAAAGTTAAAGAAGTAAACATAACTGAAGTTAGTGATAATAGATGCAACCCCCCCTCTCAGTTATCCTTTGGGACTATTCTAAAAATTGGTATCAGAGCCAAGTGTCTTGGAGAAGAATCCTAACAGCTTAAGTTAGATTAGATGTCTTACTTTAGAAAAGAAAGCCCTAAGTTTGATGGAGAAAATTATTTGGATTGGAAAAATAAAATGATAACACAATTACAGTGTATTGGCTTTGAGATATTTGAAATTTCTACACAAGAGGTTGTAATTCCATCGGTGAAAGACCTTGCAAAGGATGATGCTACTAACAGACAAAAGGATATATTCACACATAATGCAATTGCCAAAGAAGCCCTAATTAGCGCCTTATCTGACAGTGAATTTTTTGAAATCAAGAAAATTGATAAAGGATATACCATATGGAAGTATTTAGAAGACATGTTTGAAGGAGATGTTCAAGCAAAGAATGCATGCAGGAAGACATGAAAGAAGAAATACAACAGTCTTGAGATGTTACCTGAAGAGAACATTAGAGCTTACAATCAAAGGATAAATGAAGCAGTATCCATAATCAGGAAAAATGTTGGTGAAATATCAAAAGAAGATATAATGGACAAGTTGCTAACTACTTTGACATCAGACTACGAAAACAAGATCAATATTCTAGAGGAAACTATGCAATTCTCACAAAACTTAAAGAGAGAGACTCTAATCAGCAAAATTTCTGCATTTGAGATATCAAGATTGAAGACTAAACCTAAAAGTGAAACAACTTTAAAAGCCTCAATCCATGGTAAGAAATCCTTACACATTCCTAGTCATAGTGAGAAAGAATAAGTTAATGAAGAAATTGAAGAAATCATTGCTATGATTGCTAGAAGAGAAAAGAAAGGAAAAGGAAAATATCAAGTATAGCTTCCATTCAAATGTTTTTCATGTAATAAGATAGGTCACTTTGCATCTAAATGTCCCACAAGAGTCAAGAAGTTCAGATCTAAGTACAAACCTAAATATAAGAAGGAATGTTATCATGCTGAAGAAGGTGTAACTGATGAAGATTCAGGAGAAGATGAAATTGGATTCATCACCTTTAGAGATATGGAAAGGATGCTTGAGAAAATGGACATTGCAGATGAAAAGGAAGAACAAGAGCTAGCTCTAATTTCCAAAGCAGACATCAGAACTGATTGTATCATTGATAATGGATGCTCTCATCATATGATTGGTGACAAAGACAAATTTGTTCAGTTAGACAAGTACAAAGGTGGTATGGTTAGATTTTGAGATAACACTCCTAAACCTATCATAGGAAGAGGTTCTATCACTTTGGATGGAAAGAATAAGACAGATGATGTTCTATATGTTAATGGATTACATCATAACTTGCTGAGTGTTGGACAACTACTTGACAAAGGCTATCATTTGGAATTCAAAGACAACAAGTGCATAATTAACAACAAGGATGGAGACATGATTGCATCCGGCTCCAAAACAAAAGGTAATTTTTTTCAACTTAATTATGATATAAGTTGTTTTGTTGCAAAGGTGGATGACAGTTGGTTATGGCACAAGAGACTTTGTCATATCAACTTTGATAATATATTAAAGATCAACAATGTTAAGGCAGTTAGTGACCTACCAAGTATTGCAAGACCAGTTGACACAAGATGTAGGGAATGTGTTATGGGAATGCATGTAAGGAGTTCCTTCAAAAGAAAGCAGAACTCAGCTGAAAAAAAATTGGACATAGTTCATACAGATTTGTGTGGTCCTACCCAAATAAGATCATATTACGGAGAGAGGTGCTTCATTTTGTTTGTTGATGATTTTTCTAGGATGATGTGGGTTGCTTTCTTAAAGGAGAAGTCTGAAGCCTTTAAGAAGTTCAAAATATTCAAAGCTAAAGTTGAGAATGAATCTGGATTGAAACTAAAATGATTATTGTGAAGAACAAGGTATTAAAATACAATTGAGTGCACCTAGAACCCCTCAGCAAAATGGGATTACAGAAAGGAGGAACAGGATCATACTCGATACAACATGCACTATGATGATTGAAGGAAAAGTTGTGCACACCTATTGGAGAGATGCAGTAAACACATCAGTATATACTATCAACAGAACCCAATTAAGGCTAGGTGTGGATAAGACATCCTATGAACTTTGGTTTGGCAATGTACCTATAGTAAAGTATTTCAGAATCTTTGGTAGCAAGTGCTACATCAAGAGAGATGACGGTGTTGGTAAGTTTGATGCTAGAAGTGATGAAGGTATTTTCCTTGGTTATTCTACTAAAATAAAAGCATATAGATGTTTCAATTTGAGATTAAAGAAGATAATTGAAAGCACGCATGTTAATATTGATGAAAAGTTTATGGTTCAAGAAAGATACTATGAATATGCACCTATGATTGAGGATGGACCCAGACCTAGTAGCAAAGACACTATTATTGAAGAAATGTTTGATTGCATTGAAGTCTCATGCAATGACCCTGAATCAAGTAGAGAAGAATCACAGATTATAGAAGAAGAAGACACACCTAAGGTTCCAAAATTCACATCTATATACCACTCTAAAGATGACATCATTGGAGATTAGAGTAGCAGTGTTTTGACAAGATCTAAAGAAAAAAGGTCTAGCAATGGATGAAGAGGTATGTTTACTTTCATAGATTGAACCCTTAAGTGTTGAAGATGCTTGTAATGATTCTGATTGGAAGAATGCAATGAAAGAGGAATTAGATCAGATAATAAAAAATGATACATGAAATGTGATTGGAACAAAGTGGGTATTCAAAAACAAGATGAATGAAGATGGTACAGTGGTTAGAAACAAAGCAAGATTGGTATGCAAGGGATATGCACAAAGAGAAGGAATAGACTACACAGATACATTTTCCCCTGTGAGTAGACTGGAAGCCATAAAGTTGTTCTTGGCATATGCAACAGTCAAAGACTTTAAAGTTTATCAAATGGATGTAAAACCATCTTTTCTGAATGGTGATTTGAATGAAAAAGTCTACATTGAACAGCCTGAAGGATTTAGTCTTTCAGATGAACTAGACATGGTAAGAAAATTGAAGAAAGCAATCTATGGTCTTAAACAGGCCCCAAGAGCTTGGTATGAGAGACTTGATGGTTATCTTACCAAGATTGGTTTCAAGAAAGGAGCAGCAGATTATAACCTATTCACAAGAGATACACCTGATGGATCATTTTTAGTTGCTATATTTGTTGATGAAATTATCTTTGGGGGTAATGACTGTTAGAGTAGTCATATTATAGCTAATAATTAATTAATTTAATTATTAGTCTATTATACTCTATGCTTAAGTTAAACTTAGGCAGCTTATTATTCTTTATGGTTTTCCCCTTTAGGGTTTTGGTATCCTTTTATAAGGATTCACCACTTTGCATTTCAATAAGGAGATTGTATTGTATTCATTTTTGTTGATAATAGAAATTCATTCTTTCAACATGGATATCATGTCTCTAGCTTTTTGGCCGCCTTAGCTTCTTCTGTCTTCTGTCTTTGCTTCTTCCTTGTGACAGGTTATGCATGTAGGTGTTCTTGGGAGAATAGGGTTTTTCCTATTCTAACATGGCATTAGAGCTTTCCTACTGCTCACTGTTATGGTTTTGTTGAAGCAAGTTCTTCGCGGTATGAGGGTTTGAAGCTTTCAATTTTTCTTTAGTATTTTTTATTGGATCTGGGGGGTCTCTATTTTTTGGAGCACTTTGGACCAAAACTAACCTCACGGTTGTGTCTAGAAGGCCCAAAAACCTTAAAATCCATATAAAATACGTCTGATTTGGACACCGGAGCGTCTGGGAGAACTTTTTTGGCCCTCTAGGGCCGTACGGGCATAGTTTTCGAGGAAAAAACTCAAAAATAACACATTTGTAAATATTTTTTTAAGCGTTTAAAAATGCAAGCAGTGTATTTTCAAGCTGGCCGCCGCCGCACCACTGGCGCTCCACCACCGCCGGTCGGTGCCCAGCCCGCCACCCTACGCACTCCGTGGTCCCCGCCATCCCGCCGACCCTGCCACCTCGCCGGCCCCCGTCGCCTCCCATCCCCCACCTCTGGCACCCACCGCTCCCTGGACCCTACCGCCCCTCTTCTCTTCTCACTAGCCGCGCCACCGCTTGGGCTGCCCGACAGGTGTTTATCCCGCGGGCTTATTTATGCCTAGTGGCTGGTCACATGGTGACCAAGGGCCCTGTGGGCTCTTCTATGCCCGACGGCGGTCATATGGCACCCAGGGGCTTCGGATTTTTAGCCCCAGGGGTTTAATTTTTATTTTTGAGGCCTTTTTGACCCTCTCAAACTATTTTTTCTCTATCTTGAGCATACAGGGGTATTTTTCTGACTTTCATATACCGTTGGAAAGCTCTTTCTAAGAAATTTCTAATGATGGAGGTTGGTGTTTTGGGTTATTCCATTTTGATAGTATTTTTTTATGTCAAAGTCTGATGTCAGTTTTCTACCTTCTGGGAGCCATATCTTGCTCATCCGGACTTCATTTTTGACAAACCATCTATCGTTGGAAAGCTGGTTCAGTGAAATTTTCAATTGTAGGGGTATTTTTTCTAGACTCTACTCTAGGTTCTCTCTCCTCCATGTTTGGCATCTTTCACACTCTGGTAGATTGCTTGGGTTCTACAGGCCCTGGGATGTTTTTTCTTCTGATCTTCTAGCTCACTCTTCTTTCTGACTTCTGAGCTTGTATGCTTCTCTTGTGTAGAATTTTATTTTCTATAAATGCACTGAGATAAAGTGCCTCCTTCTACATATTTGAGATTTTGAGCACCTTGTGTGTTTTTTGTACTCGCACTCAGTTATAAAGTGCCATGGGGGGTTATGATGTTATGCCATTTTGTGCTCATCCACCTTTTTCAAGTGAGTGTACCTTCCATGACATTAGCCTATGTTGTGTGTTAGTGACACCACCCTTTATCATGTGCTTGTACTTCTATTGCATTGTTGGTGTTCCTGATTCTTCTTTCTACAGATGTTTATGGCATTGCAATTCAGTGTTCCTGTCACCTCTCCCTGTTCAACATTATGGGGGGGCTCACCTGTTGGTTCTATTGCTTCCTTGGTTCGATTGATCAGCTCTTTAGACTTTGTCTTCTCTACCTGGTCATGCACTTTAGTGGGAGTTCCAGCAGTTACTTCTGACAGTGTTTACAAATTCTTTCTTTGGAGATGCTTCTTGCTCATTCTTGTTCCTTTCTTTGGGACTTTCCATAAATTGGAGGCTTAGTTTTCTTCATCTAGTTTATTTCTTGTACTTGGGTACCTCATCAGGCCTAGTTGCAAGACCCATAGTTCCTTTTATGCATCCTTTAGTCCTTAGTTGTTTAGCTTCTCCCTAAGTTACACTTAAGGGGGGGTGTTAGAGTAGTCATATTATAGCTAATAATTAATTTATTTAATTATTAGTCTATTATACTCTATGCTTAAGTTAAACATAGGCAGCTTATTATTCTTTAGGGTTTTCCCCTTTAGGGTTTCGATATCCTTTTATAAGGATTCACCGCTTTGCATTTCAATAAGGAGATTGTATTATATTCATTTTTGTTGATAATAGAAATTCATTCTTTCAACATGGATATCACGTCTCTAGCTTTTTGGCCGCCTTAGCTTCTTCTGTCTTCTATCTTTGCTTCTTTCTTGTGATAGGTTATGCATGTAGGTGTTCTTGGGAGAATAGGGTTTTTCCTATTCTAACAATGACAAGCTTAGTAAAGAATTTGCAAAAGAAATGCAAAATGAATTTTAAATGAGTATGATTGGTCCTATAAAATACTTTTTGGGACTAAATGTAAATCAAACAGATAAAGGTTTATTTATTAATCAGTCTAAATATGTGAAGGAAATAGTTAAGACTTTTCAGATGGAAGATTGTAAGCCAGTATGCACTCCCATGATAATAGGAAGCAAGCTTTCAAAAGATGATGACTCCACAGCAGTTGATAAGACATTGTACAAATATATGATTGGTAAACTCATTTATCTAACTCAATCTAGACCTGACATATCTATTGCAGTTGGCATTGTTGGAATATTTGCAGCTGAATCCAAGCAAAATCACTTAATGGTAGTAAAAAGGATATTTAGATATCTAAAGGGAACTATAGACTATGGTTTATGGTATCCTAAATCAGAGAATGTAAAATTTCATATGTATACAGATGTAGATTGGGCAGGTTGTATTGATGACAGGAAGAGCACTTCAGGAGGAGCAGTATTCCTTCAAGGTAGGTTGGTTTCTTGGAAAAGCAAGAAGTAGATCTGTATTTCTCAGTCAACAATAGAAGCTAAATATGTTGCAGCAACACTAAATTGTTCAACCATGGTTTGGATCAAGCAGATAGTTAAATAATTTGGCATTCAGGTTGAATATCCTATTGTTATTCATTGTGATAATACTAGCACTATCAACATGTCTAAGAACCCTGTGATGCACGCAAAGACAAAACACATAGAGATCAAGTACCATTTCTTAAGAGAAAAGGTTACAAACAAAGAAGTTAAATTGGACTATGTGAACACCAAAGAACAGTTGGCAGATATTTTCACAAAGCCCTTATCAAAGGATACTTTTGATTATTTTAGGGAGAAGTTGGGAGTAATTCCCTTCCCTAAGTCTACTTAGAAGAAGCAGCAAAGACATTAGTCATTAAGTGACTGATGAATGGTCGACTACTCTACTTCTGGAGTAGTACCTATGCGTAAAGAACTATGGCACCGTTTTCCATTGATGTCAAAGGCCGAGTATATAGTAAGGAGAAGTATGTACTAAGGGGGAGCATATACTCTGGGGGAGTATATAGATGGAACAAAAATAAAGATAGAGGAACTGCAGCAGTTTAGAGAAATCTTTGATGAGGATATTGAGAATATTGTAAAAGAAAGTGGACACCATGAATAGAGGATGTTTTTGATATCATATCTTGCCATCAATGTCAAAGGGGGAGATTGTTGGAGATTTGATTTTGAGCAGTTGATTGATTGTATGTTTGTCATTGATGACAACATATAATACACAGTAGTAATTCTGTATGCACTTATGCAAATGATGATATGATGACTTGCATAGATAGATACATATTTTTAACATGTTTATTATTTTATTTTCATACACGTAGACCCAGACATCATGTTTAAGTAAAGTTATGTAGTTCTATTATTGGCAGTTACTGTTCTGGAAGTGTAATGGTTTAGGGCCGATGTATATCACATGTTTGTTGAGTTGGACCTATCTTCTGTATATGCATGTGTATATTCATGTTTAGTTATGAGCTGATGATATTAATCCAAAGGTGGAAAACTTGTTTCAAGAAGATTACAAAGTTAGAGTAAAATTGGTGAGGCCAACTTAGTAAAGCGTCGCGTCTATTTGGTTTATACTTGTGTGGTTGTAATTATGCTTGCGTGCTTAGTAGAGCCGACAAGAATGTAATGAAGAGTTATCTTATAGGTCCCATGATCTCATACTATGTGGAAGATACTTATAACAAGTCAAAGGTAACACGCTAAGTGTGAATGATACGAAAAGATAAGAAAGATGAACAGAGCAGATTATCAGAGTTGGTTCATTTATCAAGAGTCTATGTGAAGAAGAAGTGAAAGATTGCAATATATTGGAACTAATCAAGATAGCAGGTCTAATCTATAGTTCATCATCACATATAGTGCATATCTATTATTTAGAAGGTTGTAGCCTTCACCATCAAGTAGTGAGCTTTTGGACAGTGAGTCCATCACCCCTAACAGGGTTATTTTTAAAAGACTCCTAACAGGGTCCGACCCTTAACCAGGTTACTATACTTATTAAATTGTATTGTACAACTCCTAAAAGGGTTGAAATATCTTCTAATAGGGATTACTACAAACAAGTATAGTTTATTGTGGGTGCTAATTCCCACCGGGGTTTTTACCATTTGGTTTCCCCGTAATCAAATTGTGTGTTAAGTACTATGTTAACTGATTAAGCATTTACTTGGTTGTATTCTAAAGTTAAAGAAGTAAAAAGAACTGAAGTTACTAATAACTGATACACCCCCCCTCTTAGTTATCCTTTGGGACTATTCTAACAATTGGTATCAGAGCCAAGTTCCTTGGAGAAGAAGCCTAATAGCTTAAGGTAGATCAGATGTCTTACTTCAGAAAAGAAAGCCCTAAGTTGAATGGAGAAAATTATTTGGATTGGAAAAACAAAATTATAACACACTTACAGCGTATTGGCTTTGAGATCTTTGAAATTTCTGCACAAGAGGTTGTAATTCCATTGCTGAAAGACCTTGCAAAGGATGATGCTACTAACAGACAAAAGGATATATTCACAGATAATGCAATTGCCAAAGAAGCCCTAATACATGGTCCATGGTAAGAAATCCTTACACAAAGCCTCAGTCCATGGTAAGAAATCCTTACACATTCCTAGTCATAGTGAGAAAGAAGAAGTTGATGAAGAACTTGAAGAAATCATTGCTATGATTGATAGAAGAGAAAATAATGGAAAAGGAAAATATGAAGGACACCTTCCATTCAAATTTTTTTCTTGTAATAAGATAGGTAACTTTGCATCTGAATGTCCCACAAGAGTCAAGAAGTTCAGATCTGATTACAAACCTAAATATAAGAAGGAATGTTATCATGCTGAAGAAGGTATAACCGATGAAGATTTAGGAGAAGATGAAATTGGATTTGTCACCCTTAGATGTATGGAAAGGATGCTTCAAGAAATGGACATTACAGATGAAAAGGAAGAACAAGAGCTAGCCCTTATTTCCAAAGCAGACATCAGAAATGATTGGATCATTGACAGTGGATGCTCTTATCATATGACTGGTTACAAAGATAGAATTGTTTAGTTAGACAAGTACAAAGGTGGTATGGTTAGATTTGGAGATAACACTCTTAAACCTATCATAGGCAGAGGTTCTATCACTTTGGATGGAAAGAATAAGATAGATAATGTTCTATATGTTGATGGATTACATCATAACTTGTGAGTGTTGGACAACTACTTGACAAAGGCTATTATTTGGAGTTCAAAGACACAAGTGCATAATTAACAACAAGGATGGAGACATGATTGCATCAGGCTCCAAAACAAAAGGTAATGTTTTTCAGCTTAATTATGATGTAAGTTGTTTTGTTGCAAAGGTGGATGACAGTTGGTTATGGCACAAGAGACTTTGTCATATCAACTTTGATAATATAGTAAAG
>MU225495.1:5652023-5669603 GCA_018584345.1 Thuja plicata | reverse complement strand
AAGCCCTTATCAAAGGATACTTTTGAGTATCTCAGGGAGAAGTTGGGAGTAATTCCCTCTCCTAAGTCTGTTTAGAAGAAGCAGCAAAGACATCAGTCATTAAGTGACTGATGAATGGTCAACTACTTTACTTCTGGAGTAGTACCTGTGCCTAAAGAACTATGGTGCCCTTTTCCATTGATGTCAAAGGGGGAGTATATAGTAAGGAGAAGTATGTACTAAGGGGGAGCATATACTCTGGGGGCGTATATAGATGGAATAAAAACATAGATAGAGGAACTATAGCAGTTTAGAGAAATCTTTGATGAGGATATTGAGAAGATTGTAAAAGAAAGAGGACACCATGAACAGAGGATGTTTTTGATATCATATGTTGCCATCAATGTCAAAGGGGGAGATTGTTGGAGATTTGATTTTGAGCAGTTGATTGATTGTATGTTTGTCATTGATGACAACATATAATACACAGTTTTAATTCTATAGGCACTTATCCAAATGATGATATGAAGACTTGCGTGGATAGATACATGTTGTTGGCATGTTTATTATGTTATTTTCATACACATAGACCCAGAAATCATGTTTCAGTAAAGTTATGTAATTATGTTATTGGCAGCTACAGTGCTGAAAGTGTAACAGTTTAGGGCTGACGTATATCACATGTTTCTTGACCTACGCCTATCTTCTATATATGCATGTTTATATTCATATTTAGTTATGAGCTGATGATATTAATCCAAAGGCGGAAAAATTGTTTCAAGAAGATTACAAAGTTAGAGTAAAATTGGTGAGGCCGACTTAGTGAAGCGTCGCGTCTATTTGGTTTATACTTGCATGGTTGTAATTATGCTTGCATTTTTAGTAGAGCCAACAAGAATGTAATGAAGAGTTGTCTTATAGGTCCCATGATCTCATACTATGTGGAAGATACTTATAACAAGTCAAAGGTAACATGCTAAGTGTGAATGATACGAAAATATAAGAAAGATGTAAAGAGAAGATTATCAGAGTTGGTTCATTCATCAAGAGTCTATGTGAAGAAGAAGTGAAAGATTGTAATACACTGGAACTGATCAAGATAGTAGGTCTACTCTACAATTCATCATCAGATATAGTGCATATATGTTATTCAGAAGGTTGTAGCCTTCACCATCAAGTAGTGATCTTTTGGATAGTGAGTCCATCACCCCTAACAGGGTTATTTGTAAAAGACTCCTAACAGGGTCTGATCCTTAACCCGGTCACTATACTTATTGCATTTTATTGTACAACTCCTAATAGGGTTGAAATATCTTCTAACAAGGATTACTACAAACAAGTATAGTTTATTGTGGGTGCTAATTCCCACCAGGGTTTTTACCATTTGGTTTCCCCGTAATCAAATTGTGTGTTAAGTACTGTGTTATCTGATTAAGCATTTACTTGGTTGTATTCTAAAGTTAAAGAAGTAAAAAGAACTAAAGTTACTGATAACTAATTCACCCCCCCTCTTAGTTATCCTTTGGGACTATTCTAACAATATGTAGCGTATGCAAGTAGTATTATTAATCCTTCAAGTCTACCAACTGGTGCAAAATTTTCTCCATAGTCAATTCCTTCTTCTTGTGCATACCCTTTCCAAACCAATCTTTCTTTATTTATGATTACATTCCCATCTTCATTTAATTTGTTTCTGAAAATCAATTTGGTTCCAATGATATTTTATCACCCAGTCTCGGTACTAATGTCCATGTCTTATTTTTCTATATCTGCTCAATTTCTTCATTCATGGCATTAAACCATTCTTCATTTTCTAATGTATCTCTAATATTCTTAGTCTCAAATTCACAAATTAGAATAGTATCATCTCTGAACTTAATTCTTGTCAATATGCTTGCTCTTTTATCTCCAATGATCTAATTCCATGGATGGTGTCTTCTTACATATCTAGAAAGTATAGTTTCAGTTCTTGGTCCTTCACCATATTATTCAGTATCTACATTTTCTTCTGGTTCATGATCTTCTGTTTCAGAATTTTCCTAATTCTTGGTCTGTGCTACCTGTTGCCTGGTGACATTAACCTATTTCCTAGTAGAATTAGTCTATTTCTTAGTAACACTAGGCATCTACATTGGTATAGTGTCAGGCTCTTCCCAGTAAAAAAATCTCATGACCTATAACATATTGAATGTTTGAAGATGATAAGTTCATGATCACCAAGCTGCAGAAAGTTATTGCAAGACATTAAATCATTTAATGTATTGTATTGTCATTGATCTCAACTTGATATAATCTGATTGGCTATATACAAAGTGTCAAAGACTTCAAAGAACCAGAAAGATAAAGGTTATGCTTTCAGTAATGCATAAAAGATCAGTATTCAAAAAGTGACTACAAACACAGACGAGAAGTGCACCCCGATGGATAGAGAAACCCGAGAGTAAAGTCACAATGATGCCTAAGTAATAAATCTTACAAGAATTACCAATGAGATGAATCACAAGTATTACTGATGAGAAGAAATTCACATTGATGCCCGACAGACAGACAACTCCGATGGACAGACAACCCCGACGGAGATGCCCGAGGAGAACTAAAGTGTTGACCGAAACTAACAATTAGTTAAACACTGAAAAGAACTAAAGTTCATAAATGAAAAAAGACTTAGCTAGAAGGAGCTAAAGGAGTTAATTGGTTGTTAATATTTTTTTCATCAAAAATTTAAAGCTAGAGATAAGAGAAAGATTTAAAGTTGTTTTATTCCAGTTGTCAAAGAAAAATCTACGGGATAAAAATAAAGAAAATCTTTAAACCAAGATTGGCTAGAATTGTGAATCATGCCAAGAACAAGAAAGTTAAGAACTGAGAAATGGTGAAATCATGTCTATAAAGAGACAAGCTAATTTGTTATGAATTAGGGGTGAAAACAAAAAGAAGATGTTGAGGAGAAACTGATGAAGGAAGACTTCAATCAGACCTGATCAATCAAGGTGAAGAACATAGCTCATTCTACGGACACCGAGAAAAAAAGAAGCACAACATCACCAAGAAGAAAGAAGTGGAGCATAGATATTGAAAAGATACATTGATTAGAAAGGTATTACGAGCATATAATAGATCTAGAATCTGCTAGGTATAGTTATATATGTGAACATATCATTTACTGTTTCAATTTAACCATTGTATGAGAGAGTCTCTTAACCAAGTAGGACTTAACAATCCTTTCTATATTGATATACATCCTAAGGAGTATTAAAAGGTTTGGTCATGAAGATAGATTGAGATGCTAGATAGCATTTGACAAACTACACTGGGTTTGGTCATAAAAGGTAGTATAGTGATGCCCGATATCAAGTGACAATTTATTCTATTTAAATCCTCTAACAAGGTCACACCTAACAGTGTGTTTGTAACCTTTAACAGGGTTGGCTCTTCACCTAGCTCACTTTAGAAGAGTGAAAATTTTGGGTTACCGGTCCCAATTGGTTTTTCCCTTAACAAGGTTTCCACATTAAAAATCCATGTGTCAATGTGTTTACAGGTCATTAATTTAGTGTTTTTCATTACACATAACTAATCTAGATTGTTCAGTATACACTAAGAAATTTATTGCATTTCAATAAATAAAAGACTGCTAATCGGTGAACAGTAAGAATAAGGTTTAACAGTGAACTCCAAGCAATAGTTATTTGTTAAGATTATTGTAAGGCATTCATCTTGTAGGAATGAAGATAACTAGAGGCTTATAATTGTGGTCATAAGTTTTTGGGTTAATATTATTGGAATTTTTTTTAGGCCACTTATTCACTCGCCCTCTCAGTTATTCTAACAATTGGTATCAGAGCTTGTGCGCTTAGAAGGAAGGTTTCAAGACCTAAGAAAAATATCACAAGATGAGAAAACAAGATGTGCCCAAGTGGATCAAGGACAAGTTTGCATCATGACAAAGCAGAATAAGACTCCACCTATCAGGTATTGGAAATGATGTTGTTCACTACTTAGATACTAAATTTGTGTTACAGACAAGACCTCACACACTTGAGCAATTAAGAGAAAAGAAAGAGCATAATTGCATGATGATAGAACTTGCTTCCTTTCTCTCCGATGCTGAATTTGAAGATGTCAAAAACTGCACCTCTACAAAGTAATTGTGGGATAAATTGAAGTTGGTACATGGAGGAGATGATAATGTACTAAGATCTAAGGTAGAAATCCTAAGAGGTAAATTTGATGACCTAAGAATGAGAGAAGGAGAAAATATCACTCAGTACAACTGTAGAATAAAAGAGATAGTCAATGCTATCCAAGGAGTTGGAGGCATACTTGAAGAAGAGACAGTGGTAAGTAAAATCCTAAGAACCTTACTTCCTATATATGCTATTAGAGTATCTGCTATACAAGAAATGAGAGAATTTGCAAACAATAATGTTACTCTAGATATCTTGGTTGGTAGATTGATTTCATTTGAGATGAATAACTTTAGTAATAGTGCCTTACCATCTATAGAGTCTACATTCAAATATTCTTTGAAAATAAGTAAGTCAAGTCATAAAAACACTATTAGAAAGGATAGTGAAAGTGATAGTGATGACCAAGATCTTGATGAGAATGAAGCACTAATGGCTAGAAGATTGCAGAGAGGCAAAGGTAGATACAAAGGTAAATTACCACTTGTATGTTTTAATTGTAAAGAGATTGGACACTTTGCTACTAGATGTCCTAACAGTAAAAAAGATGACAGAAGTAATGACAGATTATATGAAAAGAAGTTTGATAGAAGTGACAACAGATATTACCAAAGCAACCAAAAATATGACAAAAGAGATACCCGAGACTACAAGGACAAAGGGAAGAAAGCTTGTTACCTAGTTGAGAATAGAGATGGAGATACTGACAATGAATCTAATGAAGACATTGAGATGGTATTTGTAGCCATGAAGGATGATTTAGATGAAGAAGAAAGGTATGTAGAGATTGTAATCATATCTAAGGTTAGTAAGAATGATGTTTGGATTATAGATAGTGGCTGCACTCACCACATGACCGGTGATAAACAAAACTTTGAATGTTTTGAGTACTATAATGGTGGATCAATAAGAATGGGTAATGACACACCTTGTCCAGTTGAAGGTAAAGGAAATATAATGCTAAATAAATTGATCAAATGTGAAAAAGCATAGTGGGTAAAAGGAATTAATTATAATTTGTTGAGTGTTTCATAGCTGAATAACATAGGTCACCGAGTAGCATTTGAAAATAAGAAGGCAAAGATCTTTCATGAATTAGGAAGGTTGATCAGAGCTGGTGAACAAATAAAAGGTAACCTATTCTACCTTGATGATATAAAAACTACTTGTTTAATGGCTAGAAACAAAGACATATGGTTGTGGCATAAGAGATTGTGTCATGTGAATTTTGACAACAAGATTAAGATAAGCAATAAAAGAAAATTAAGAGGCTTACCGAGCATGTCAAAGCCCGAGCATATCATGTGTATTAGGAATTGCCAAAAAGGTAAGATGAAAAAGAATAGATTTAAGAGTAAAGCCCATACATCTAGTGCTATTCTAGAAACAATCCATACTGATCTATGTGGACAAAGAGTTACTATGGTGATAGATATTTCATTCTCTTTGTTGATGATTATTCTAGAATGATGACAATTATGTTTCTAAAAGAAAAATCAGAAGCATTCACGATGTTTAAATGGTAGAAAAACAAAGTGGTAAGGAATTGAAATTCTTAAGATCAGATAGAGGAGGGGAATTTATTTTCGACAAATTCACTAACTATTGCAATGAGCATGGAATTAAAACACAGGTTTATGTACCAAGAATACCAAAACAAAATGGGATTGCTGAAAGGAGAAATAGATCCATTCTTGATCATATAATAACACTGATGATAGAGAAAATAATCACTCAAACATTCTGGAGGGAAGCTATCAGTACTGCTGTCTACACATTGAATAGAGTACAATTGAAGAAAGACAACAAAAAGACACCCTATGAGCTTTGGTATTGTTACACACCCAATGTAAGTTACTTCTGAATCTTTGGTAGTCAATGTTATATTTTGAAAGATGATAGAAATGGAAAGCTTGAATCCAAAAGTGATGAAGGTATCTTTCTAGGGTATTCCACCAAGAGCAAGGCATATAAATGTCTTAACAAATCCTCTAAAAAAATCATTGAAAGTGAAAATATAAGAATAGATGAATATGTAGAGAAAAATGATGAAGAAATAAGAAAAGAACCATAAGACTACAAAAGGTTTGTTTACGTGGAAGAACTTGACACTCTACCCAAGCACTAGTGTATCGCTCCCGAGCATCAGGCTGTAATGATCAAAAATTAGAAAAATCCTCAAAATGATGTTCTAAGCGATGGAGATCAGAATGAAGGTCAAGATGATGATTAGAATGATGGAAAAAGAGCTAAACTACAAATTTACATGTATGGCAGAAGACATGATCCATAGAATTAGATCATAGGAGACAAGAAGGCTGGAATGTGAACAAGAAGTAAGTCACTAAACACTGATGTTTAATTTGTAATTTTGAGCCTAAATCTATTAATACTGCACTGGAAAATCAAGAATGGGTCATCGTTATGAATGAAGAAATAGAATAGATTGAGAAGAAAAAGTGATGGACACTAGTACCGAGACCAGATGACAAGAATGTCATAAGTACCAAATGGATATTCAGAAACAAGCTGAATGAGAATGGAGAAGTCAAAAGGAATAAAGAAAGATTAGTATGCAAGGGGTATGCACAAGAAGAAGGTATTGATTATGGTGAAACCTTTGTACCCATTACTAGAATAGGAGTAATACTATTACTTTATTATGTTGAATTCAAAGGATTCAAGGTATACCAGATGGATGTCAAATTTGCATTCCAAAATGGAATACTAGAAGAAGAAGTATACATTGAACAACCAGAAGGTTTTGTTGATCCAGACATGAGAAACAGGGTATGTAGACTAAACAAGGTCTTGTATGGATTGAAACAAGCATCTAGAGCCTGGTATGAAAGACTTCACTCCTATGTCATAAGCACTGAATTTGTAAGAACAAGTGAAAATAACAATCTATACTTAAAAGAAGATACTGATGGTACTATTCTGATTGTTCAAATATTTATTGATGATATCATATTTGGGGGTAATGATATGTTATGTAAATTTTTTTCTAATAAAATGAGCAAAGAGTTTGAAATGTCTATGTTTGGGGAGATCAAATTCTTTCTTGGTCTATAGATTCTTCAACAAGATGCAGACATATATATCACTCAGTCCATATACATCAAGTAAGTGCTAAAGATATTCAAGATGGAAGATTCCAAGCTAGTTGGAACACCTATGGAAACAAGATGTAAGATGAAAAAATAAGACACATCAAATGAGGTAAATCAGAACTTTTATAGATCAATGATTTAAAAACTAATGTATGTTGTTCATACTAGACCAGATATAGCACATGTAGTTGGAATTATTACAAGATTCTCTCTTAATCCCAAAGATTCACACATGACTACCATCAAGAGAATTCTAAGATATCTAAATAACATCGAGGACTATGGCTTATGGTATAAAAGAGAAGGAAAATTTGAGCTTTAATTCTATACAGATGTTGATTGGGCTTGAATCTTAGATGATCGAAAGAGCACAACTAGAGGAGCATTCTTCATGGGTGAGAGACTTGTCACATGGATAAGTAAGAAGCAAGGATGCATCTCATAGTCTACTGCAGAAGTAGAATATGTGGTCGGTGCTACAAAATGCTCAAATATTGCATGGATCAAATAGTTGTTGGAAGGTATAAATATGAAATTTTTTGAACAAGTGATTATCTACTGTGATAATACCAGTGCAATAAACATCTCTAAGAATCCAGTCATGCATGCTAAGACAAAGCATACTTCTATCAAGTATTATTACTTAAGAGAACAAGTACAAGAGAAAGAGGTGATACTGGAATATATTCAATCAAAGGAACAATTAGCTAATATATTCACAAATCAATTGCCTAAAGATACATTTGAGTTCCTGAGAAACAGACTAGGGGTTCGACCCTTGTCTATTGGTCAGTAAGCTGACTAGGAGACTGCATCACCCTACACATAATCAAAACATCATTCATGTTGATGCAAGCATAGAAATGGATTGGAAAGATACATCAGTACACAACAAGGTACATATCTACACCAAAAAATAGAGTCATTGTAATGCTGATGGATAGGGAAATTCAAGGAGTATATTATAACTTTGGCATGATCAATGTTTACTTTGGCATTTTTTTCAAAGGGAGAGAAGTTCCTAAGAATTCAAAGGGAGAGAAAATCATTAACCAAAGAGAGAGATTAGATATGAAATATCCATCTAAGGGAGATAAAATATCATAAGGGAGAGATGTAACCTATAAGGGAGAGAAGTATCATGAAGGAAAAGATGACTTATTGCTGTCAAAGAAAAAGAGATGATCAAGGAGAGGAACAATCAAAAGGAGAGACAACATTAGAGAAAGAATCAGAAGCTACTACATCTATCCAGTGAAGGGATTGAAGATTGAAGAAAGGACTCTACAAGAAACAAATATCAGCTATATGAGCTTACCGAGAGCCAAACATTTGTATTGGTTATAGAACAATAAGATCGGTAGATTGATCAACTACAACTGTTATATTTCATATTGTATTAGTAATAATATAGTGTGATAATGTAATGTATTTTCATTAATGCCAAAGGGAGAGATTGATGACCTATAACTAATTGAATGCTTGAATATGATAAGTTGATGATCACCAAGATGCATAAAGTTAATGAAAGACATTAAATCAGTTAATGTATTGTATTTTCATTGATATCAACTTGATATAATCTGATTGCTTATATACAAAGTGTCAAAGAATTTAGAGAAACAGAAAGATAAAGGTTATGCTTTCAGTAATGCATAAAAGATTAGTTCTCACTAAGTGACTACAAACACTGACGGGCAGTGCACCCCGACAGATAGAGAAACCTAAGAGTAAAGTCACAATGATGCCCGAGCAAGAAATATGACAAGAATTACTAATGAGTAGAATCACAAGAATTAATAATGAGAAGAACTTTACAGTGATTCCCGATGGATAAACAACCCCAACGGAGATGCCCGAGGAGAACTGAAGTGTTGACCAAAACTAACAAGGAGTTAAACACCAAAAAGAACTGAAGTTTAGAAACAATAAAAGACTTAGCTGGTAGGAGCTAAAGGATTAAACTATTTGTTAATATTATTTTCATCAAAAAGTTAAAGCCAAAGATAAGAGAAATATTTAAAGATATTTTATTCTAGTTGTCAAAGAGAAATCTATGGGATAAAACTAAAGAAAAGATTTAAAGTAAGATTGGCTAGAATTGTGGATCACACCAAGAACAAGAAAGACAAGAACTAAGAAACAAAGAAATCATGTCTATAAAGAGACAAGATAATTCATTATGAATTAGGGGTGAAAAGAGAAAGAAGATGCTAAGGAGAAACTGATGAAGGAAGACGTCAATCAGACCTGATCAATCAAGTTGAAGAACAATGCTAATTCTGCGGACACCGAGCAATAGAGAAACACACCATCATTGAGTAGAAAGAAGTGGAGAAAAGATATTGAAAAGATACATTGATTAGAAAGGTATTATGGGCTTACAATAGATCTAAAAATCTGCTAAGTATAGTTGTATATGTGAATAGATCATTTACTGTTTCAATTTAACCATTGGATCAAAAGGTCTCTTAACCAATCAGGACTTAACAATCCTTTCTATATCGAGATAGATCCTAAAGAGTATCAAAAGGTTTGGTCATGAAGATAGCATGAGATTCTAGATACCATTTGAAAAAATACACTAGGTTTGGTCATAAAATGTAGCATAGAGATGCCCGATATCAAGTGACAAACTATTCTATTTAAATCCTCTAACAAGGTCACACCTAACAATGTGTTTGTAACCTTTAATAGGGTTGGCTCTTCACCAAGCTCACTTCAGAAGAGTGTAAATTTTGGGTTACCGGTCCTAAGTGGTTTTTACCTTAATAAGGTTTCCACTTTAAAAATCCATGTGTTAATGTGTTTATGAGTCATTAATTTAGTGTTTTTCATTACACATAACTAATCTGAATTGGTCGGTATACACTAAAAAATTTACTGCATTTCAGTAAATAAAAGACTGCTAATCGGTAAATAGTAAGAATAAGGTTTAACAGTGAAGTCCGAGCAGTAGTTATTTGTTGAGATTATTTGAAGGAATTCATCTTGTAGGACTGAAGATGACTAGAGGCTTATAATTTTTGAAATAAGTTTTTGGGTTAATATTATTGGAATGTTTTTGAGGCCACTGATTCACCCCCCCCCCCCCCCNCCACTGATTCCCCCCCCCCCCCCCTCTTAGTTATTCTAAAAAAATCTACTATAGTCCTCCGGTTCTTTCATGTTGTCTTCATCATTTAATTCAGCAAATTCATCAACTTTCACATTTGCACTCTCACTGATTTTGTTAGTTGAATTTTTCAAACATTTGTAAGATTTACTTTTAGTAGAATATCCAAGAAGTATTCCTTCATCAATTTTTGAATCAAAATTTCCATTTCGATCATCTTTCAAAATATAACACCTACTTCCATATATTCTAAAATAGCTCACATTGGGAGTATTACCATACCATAGCTCATAAGGTTTTTTTTTAGAATATTTCTTTAATTTTACTTGATTCAGTGTGTAGAATATTGTGCTAACTGCTTCTCTCTAGTATTTTTTTGAAACTTGCTTTTCAATCATCAATGTTCTAGCACAATCAACAATTGATATGTTCCTTCTTTCAGCAATCCTATTATGCTATGGTGTCCCTGATGTAGAAACCTATCTTTTGATTCCATACTCATTAAAAAAGTTAGTGAACTCATCAGAAATAAATTCACCTCCTTTATCAGATCTCAAACACTTCAAATATCTACTAGTTTCTTTTTCCACCTTTTCCTTATACCACTTAAACATCTTAAATGCTTTAGATTTCTCTTTTAGAAAAATTACAGTCATCATCCTAGAGTATTCATCAAAAAATAAAATAAAATATCTATACCCAAAATAGATTTGTGTTCTCACTGGTCCACATAATTTTGTATGAACTAACTCCAAAATTTCATTGGATGGAAATGTTTTTCTCTTGAAAATAGATTTGACATCTTACCCATTTGACAATTTTTGCACATTACATGGTCTGGTTTAGATAAGCTCGGTAAGCCTCTAACTTTTATTTTTCTACTAATCTTAACCATGTTGTCAAAATTTACATGAAAAAGTCTTTTATGTCATAGCCATATATCTTCATTCTTTGTCTATAAACAAGCAGTTTCAGCTGTGTCAAGATAGAATAAGTTACCTTTAGATTGTTCATCAATACCAATCAATTTTCCTTTTCCATCATAGATTCTTGCTTTTCTGTTCTCAAATACAACTCGGTGACCTATTTTATTCAACTGTGAAACACTCAATATATTGTAGTTAAGTCCTTTTACCCAATAAGCATTTTCACATCTAATTTGATTATTTGTCATAATAGTACCTTTTCCTTTCACTTGACAAGGTGTATCATTTCCCATTCTTACTGATCTTCCATCATAATGTTCAAGAAATTCAAATTTTCCTTTATCACGAGTCATGTGATGTGTACAACCACTATCAATAACCCAAATATCATGTTTACTAACTTTAGAGATAAGTGTTGTTTCTACATACCTTTCATCTTCATCTGAATCATCTTTCAATGCTACAAACATTGTCTCAATATATTCATCACTGTCAGAGTTACTATCATTAACTTTATCTTCAGCAATGTAACAGGCTTTCTTACCTTTATCCTTGTAATCTTGGTTATCTCTTCTGTCACACTATCAATTTCTTCTGAAGTCACAATCATCCTTTTTGTCATTAGATCTATCATTTCCTCATCATTCTTTTTTTAGGGAGTCTTGTAGCAAAGTGGCCAATCTCTTTACAGTTAAAGCATATCAAAGGTAGTTTACCTTTATATCTTCCTTTATGTCTATGTAATCCTCTAACCATTAAAGCTTCAAGTACATCAAGTTCCTTGTCATCACTATTGCTATCACTGTTATTTTTTATTATGTTTTTGTAACTAGATTTGCCAATTTTCAAAGTAGACATAAATGGGGATTCCATAGATTGTACAATACTATTGTCAAATTTATTCAGCTCAAAATAAATCAATCTTCCAACAAGACTATCAACAATAATAATATTTCCAGGTGCAACTCTCATTTCATGTAGTGCAGAGACTCTTATAGAATAAATAGGAAATAGAGTTCTAAGAATCTTACTCACAATTGTGTCTTCATCAATGGTTCCACCAGATCCTCGAATAGAATTCACAACTTCATTAATTTAGGTACTATATTGTTTGATGTTTTCTCCTTCCTTCATTTTCATGTCATCAAACTTTCCAGAAAGGCTCTCAGCTTTGGCTCTTAGTACATTCACATCTCCTCCATAAAATGTTGTAAGCTGGTCCCACATCTTCTTAGCACTTGTACAATTCTTGATATCCTCAAATTCAAAATTGGTAAGTGAAAAGGCAATCTCCACCATGATAAGGTTATGCTCATGTTTTTCTTTCAAATGATTTACTGTCAAGGCTCTAGTAGGTAGAATGAATTCATTATCCAGAAAATATTCAATGTTGCTTGTAATTCTTGATAGGTATAATCTCATTCTTCTTTTCCATGTCTAGAAGTTGTCTTTGTTCATCTTAGGTGCATCTCTCTTATACATCTTGTGATCTTTAGCTTAAGTCCTTGAAAAATTTCTTCTAAACACTGTATGCTCCTTGATAAGAACTATAATCTCTGATACCAATTGTTAGAATAATTGAGAGGGGGGGTGAATAAGTTAGACTCAGTTCCCTCAAAAAATCATCCTACAGTCCCAAATTCCTTGATATGTATAACAAAACAATATCAAACATATGACTCAGCTCAGTGAAATATAAACTGTGATTTCAAAACTTACTATTAAGTTGTCTACCGAGTATCAGTAAATTAATACTGTGATTACCGATCTAGGTCAATAAAATAAAGTGTAAAGTAAAATAACAATCCACAACATTCATGCACATTGACACATATTTTTAATGTGGAAACCATGTTAAGGGAAAAACCACCTAGGATCGGTAACCCAAAATATTTTCACTCTTCTAAAGTGAGCTCGGTGAAGAGCCAATCCTGTTAAAGGTTAAAATGCACACTGTTAAATGTGACCTTGTTAGAGGTTTTAAAAATAATAGTTCTCTCTTGACTAGGAATTCACTATGGGGTCAACAAGAAAACAATCAACATTCTCTGAATGTTATAATAAGGATTCACTATCCCAATCGGTTAAGAGATTTATCTGTAATAATGGTTAAACTAATACAGTAATGATCTGATTTAAATACAACTCTAATTTGCACATATTCAGATCTATTCTAGCTACATAATACCTCTAATCAATTGTTTTCCCTTCAGTTCATCTTATTATTCATCCTTGTTCTTCTTGGTTATGCTCTTTCTTTTGTTTTCTCGGCTATGTCAGCAGAAATACGCTTGGTTATGTCTTTAACTAGTTTTGATAGTCATGCATGAATTTGTATGTATGCTTCATCATCTATGTACATAACTTCACAAATAAATCTCTTGTCTCTTATATAGACATCATGTATCATTTAATTTTCATCCTTCAAATCTTTCCGCTTAATCTTCATCGTTCATTTGCCCACTTGATTTTTCCTTGGGAGTTGTGTTAAAAACATGTTTCAAACTCTCTCGTAAGATCTTTGATTTTTTATAACAATTTGATCAAATAAAAAACTTTATCTTTTACCTCAAAATCATCAATTTCCAGCTCAACATTTAGTCAGCCTCGGTTTGAATTGATTTCTTAATTAATAGTTGTGTTGGAAATCCCTTGCTCGGTTAACACTAGCGCTCGGTATACACTGTGTTTTACTTAGTTTACACTGCTACTCAATTTATACAGAAATCCTCATTTACCGACCACATAAACATTGTTTGTTCCAAATCTTCAATATATAACAGATGTTTTCCACCATAATAATACTCAAATAAGTTGACATCAATGACAATACATTAATTGATAATGTTTATCATCACTTCTGGAACTTGGTTGAATATCAACAAATGACTTCAAATATATAATCAATTGTAGTTCATCAACATTTTTTGTCACTACATTGCTGAAAATTATGAGGAATGCATCAATCAGGACCGTGGATATGTAGGTGCATGGAATTTAGTGTCACTAGTTGTTACTAGTACATTTGATAGAGATGAAGATGAAAACTTTGATGATGTTCCTTTGATTTCTACTGATTACGATCATATCTCACGATTGGTCAAAATTGGTAAGTATATATTTCACATTATATGGTCCATTTAGATGCATGTATAGATAGATAGATCTATATATTTAACTAAGTAAATTTTAAGATTTCACATGTATATATAAATTTATTGTGTAGGAGATGTCTTTGCAGTGATTATTGAGCGTGGAAATGTAGAAGGAGTTGGTTATTATTTATTGCGTTGTACTGCCGAGAGGATGAAGTTACTTGAACTTGAAGAAGGTGATAGAATGTTGTTCCCCATAGGTTTGTATGCTTTACATCAATATATTGAACTCATTTTTTAAATTTAAAATTTCAACCTTTTAACAAATTTTAAATTTATTTTGTTTAAATTTGTGACCTGCAGGTGCAGTTATTTTAGCAGGAACATATTTCAAGCAAATCAAAGTAATTCTACATGGTATTCACTTTTTTGATTACCAACTAGACAATAAGGTGTTTCAATATAGTCACCTAGTAGTTTCCACCTCCCTTTGTCTCCATACAGTTAAATCTCAATGTGGACGTCGTAAGTGGAGACTAGATAGCGAGGATCATGAGAGAATATTACATGTTCTCCATGAAAGGTCTGAACCACTTGAGTTGGTCTAAAAATTATAATATATATACCTATTTCATGTGTTAGGACCTAAATGATATCTCTGGATTAGATTGACTATACTTTGTTGGTATATTTAAACATATGATGGACAATAATTTGTTGGTATATGATGGGCCTATTTGATGGTTCATTGGTTTTAATATATAGAATTTTATGTATGATTTTATATATATGCTTGTATACATGTATGGTTTTATATGTATGCTTTGATTGTTCAATAATTTTTATAGATTTCTTATTAGTTAAAGATCCCCTTAAGACATTAGTTTGAACACTAAAACATGATGAAATTAGTTAGATTACTTATGGCATGTGTTAGTTCTAGAATGGGTTAGAATACTTATTATCCATTAGCTACATGTATTAACTTGTTATTTTTTATAATATTAATTAGACCCCCTTAAGAAATCCCCTTAAGACCTCCCCTTAAGACATTTGTTAGATTACTAATGACATTAGTTAGATTACTTATGTATACTTTATATGTATTCTTTTATGTACTTGAAATATATATTACTTGATTAATATAATAAAATAGAATCATCTAATCAAATGAAACCATCTAATCAAATCATATCATCCAATCAAATGAAACCATATAATTAAATAATCTAATCAAATGAAGCCATCTAATCAAATCAAATCATCTAATCAAATGAAACCATCTAATCAAATCATATAATCTAATCAAAATAAAACATCTAATCAAATAAGCTAATCAAATGAAACCATTTAATCAAATCAAACCATCTATGCACGTATTCTCATCCAATCAAATTAAATCTTAAACACATAAACATAAACACACACATGTATAAATCGTCATGAACCCCATCATAAATCTGTATAATGTCAAATCATAAATCATCTATGTCTAGAGGTGTGGATAGCATATAAATATATGTCTCAAATCATAAACTAAAAATATCAAACATATAATAATGACATATATAATTAGTCTTAAATCAAATGGACTCTCTAAGTTGATCCATCTCTGCCTGAGCAGTCTGAAAAATAGTCACAAGATTAGGAGTGTGAGGTGCATCCTGAGCTGGTACATCCCGAGTGGCTATCTAGATGTAATATGTGAAAGCTAAGTGTTAACAATTAAGTACTTGATTACATTTTATAACTGCGTATAAAATGGAAACAAACATCTGAATATATAAATTTATACTTAAATTTACAATAATAGGTCATAATTAGTATTAATAGGTCATATTACTCTAATTAGTTCTTAAGGGGTCCTATTAAAGGTCTTAAGTGGTCCAATTCTAGGTCTTAAGGGTCCTAAGGGTTCTTAAAAAGTTTTATGTCACAATAGGGGTCCTAAAGGGACCTAGGGTGTACTAATAGTCCAAAAGGGTACTTGGATGTACTAATTAGTAATAATAGGTCCTATTAGGTCAAATACATGGTCTTATTAGGTCTTAAGGGTCCTAGGGATTCTTAAATAGTTCTAATAGGTCACCCTTGGTCTTTTAAAGGGTC
This sequence comes from Thuja plicata, assembly GCA_018584345.1. Taxonomy (NCBI): domain Eukaryota; kingdom Viridiplantae; phylum Streptophyta; class Pinopsida; order Cupressales; family Cupressaceae; genus Thuja; species Thuja plicata. Next base: position 5,653,079 of record MU225495.1, on the reverse strand, counting down.
CTAATTGGGTTCTTAAAGATTGTTATGTCACAATATGGGTCCTAAAGGGACCTAGGGTGTACTAATAGTCCTAAAGGGTCCTTGGATGTACTAATTGGTATTAATAGGTCATATTAGGTTAAGTAAGTGGTCTTATTAGGTCTTAAGGGTCCTAGGATGTACTAATTGGTTTTAGTAGGTCATATTAGTCCTATTAGGTCTTAAGTCTAGTCTTACTAGGTCTTAAGGGTCATAGAAATCATTAAAGAGGTATAATAGGCCATCCTAGGTCTTTTAAAGGGTCCTAATTGGGTTCTTAAAGATTTTTATGTCACAATACGGGTCCTAAAGGGACCTAGGGTGTAATAATAGTCCTAAAGGGTCCTTGGATGTACTAATTGGTATTAATAGGTTCTATTAGGTTAAGTAAGTGGTATTATTAGGTCTTAAGGGTCCTAGGATGTACTAATTGGTCTTAATAGGTCAAATTAGTCCTATTAGGTCTTAAGTCTAGTCTTATTAGATCTTAAGGGTCATAGAAATTCTTAAAGAGTTCTAATAGGTCATCCTAGGTCTTTTAAAGGGTCCTAATTGGGTTCTTAAAGATTTTTATGTCATAATACGGGTCCTAAAGGGACCTAGGGTGTAATAATAGTCCTAAAGGGTCCTTGGATGTACTAATTGGTATTAATAGGTTCTATTAGGTCAAGTAAGTGGTCTTATTAGGTCTTAAGGGTCCTAGGATGTACTAATTGGTCTTAATAGGTCAAATTAGTCCTATTAGTTCTTAAGTCCAGTCTTATTAGATCTTAAGGGTCATAGGGATTCTTAAAGAGTTATAATAGGTAATCCTAGGTGTTTTAAAAGGTCCTAATTGGGTTCTTAAAGATTGTTATGTCACAATATGGGTCCTAAAGGGACCTAGGGTGTACTAATAGTCCTAAAGGGTCCTTGGATGTACTAATTGGTATTAATAGGTCATATTAGGTCAAGTAAGTGGTCTTATTAGGTCTTAAGGGTCCTAGGATGTACTAATTGGTTTTAGTAGGTCATATTAGTCCTATTAGGTCTTAAGTC
>MU225495.1:5606971-5641381 GCA_018584345.1 Thuja plicata | reverse complement strand
ATCAACATGCCAACTAGACATGTACACTCACACTTAATTACATTATTTGCAAGAAAATACATTTTACAAAAAAAATAATAAGAATAGGAATTATCCAAGGTTGAGACACCTTATTCCTAACATTTTTAGGAAGACAAATTTCCTTTGTCCTAAAAAGTGGGACACACTATTGTGATTTCACCCATATGTAAGATGCAATTATAATAGTTCAAATATTTTGAATGCTTATCTATTTTGGGAAGTGAGCATCTTTGTAATATTTTGTAATTGGTTATAAAATATTGAGATTTAACCCTCTTAGTGGTTTTTCCCTTACAGGTTTCCACATAAAAATTTGGGTTTCATGTGTTATATTTTTCTATCATTATTTTCCTTTCATTGCTACAATTGATTATATTATGTGGACGGTTTTTAAAAGGTTTAAATTCTTTAAAGGGAATACTGATTAAGCCCCCCTCAATATTCTAAATTTTCAACAATTTGTATTAGAGCCTAGTTCCTTGATTAAGCCTAACTTCTTGAGGAAGATTTTGTAGGTTGAACATATGGCATCTAAATCTACTCTAGAATAATTCTTAGAAGAAGAATGCCAGCTTGAAAAATATAACGAATGATCGGTTCTATTTAGGTATCAAAAAATTAGGCAATTACCATGACCTAGGGATTGGAAATCCCACTGAGAAGCTATCCTCCTTTATAGAAACTCATTTAACTTATCAACCCAAGGACGTATTACTTGAAATGGGCCATAAAAGTATATGCACCAAGGATTCTTACTAAGACCCTGCTATGGCTACAGGAAACAAATTGCTTTGAACGGAAACTATTCTAAAGCTGTAAAGAATGCTGGAAAGGAAATGCAAAAGTGAAAGTACTTGAAGGAACACTATAACTTGGAAACACAAAGACTTGAAAAAACATTTATAATGCTTCAATAGTTCTTCCTCTTTGGCTGTAGGAACTGTGTTAACACCAGAATTATGATACCATGGTACAGGAAACTTAAACTACATGAAAATGATCCTAACTAGCTAACATGGATTCCTCACCAAGTGGGCCCCCTTGAGTGAGTATCCAAACTCAATTATACTAAACTAAAGATTAACAATTTATTTCCTATTGATTAAAAAATAATTACAAGATTCAACTGTAAAACAATAGAATGTAAACTATAACTGATAATTCCCTCCTTCTCACGCAAGAGAGGGGCTTTATTTAAAGAAGGAAAAAAATATAACTACTATCTAATTATGCCATAGAGATAGGCAGAGATTTTATTACAATCCTATTAAACATGAAAGGAAACTATAAAATTGGAGATAGAATAGATCTAGGAAAGAGGAAAGAACTATTTTTAACAAAAAATTTAACTTCCCACTCTCTCCTAGATTTATTTAGAGAATTCATTATGTTGTCTCAATCTTTTCTCGACTGTTGCCACCTTGATCACCCCAAATCCACCTGCTGGTTTTGTGCTTGAGGTTTCTCTGTGTGCACCTTCTGTAAGATCGGATCATGCATCCAACACATGGGTGCATTTTACCTAGTCAAGGTGATGGTTGCTAAATTGATGCGTTGCACTCTAGATGTTAGGTTAGAGACATTCATGATAATAAACACCAAAATACGCATACATCATTACGTTTAAATAGCTAATTCATTTCAAAGAGACATAACCATAATTCCAAAATAAGTAATATAGCATTTTCATCCAAGCATAGAATATTTAAGTGCATTTAACCATAACATAGGTCTGGTGGCAGCATGCCACATGATAGAAAATATGAGTAAAAATTATTTGGAAAAGTATGATGAAAGGAAGGAAAATATCTTAGTAAAATCTATCCTAGGGCTTCTAAAGTATGGCATTAATATGCCTTGTCATTTATACCCCCTACAAAGATTAATGCCTATCCTCAGGCACTGAAACATTATAGATCTTTGCAATTACTCAAAGATCTCCTTCCCGAGTCTCACCGCTCATAGAGGCACCCACATGCCAGTAATATCCATTGGTGCGCTCTATTTTAATCCATCAACTCATCTCCAATTTCTCATCTACTTCATTATCAACACAGTTGTACAGTTGCTACAGGAGAAGAGGAGGCCGAAAGGAAAGGGGAAGCCACTTCTCAGTTTGAGGTTTCCTTCCTAAGCATATGTACCATTGGAATCTTTGCATTTTAGATATTAGGTTGATAAGGTTGTTAGGTTCAGCCTTTTTAGTGCCAATATTAATCTGTCCCACTCTATCTTAGTCCTCTACTGCTCTGTTTCCATCTAATAAGGAGAGTTTCTCAAATTCTACAAATACTTCTTCCTTGTTACCCATAATCCTTTTTCTATGGGTAGAGTCCTTCATTCCATACACTATCTCCATCGAATCACAGTATAACCTATAGGGACTACCACTTTTTGGTTGTAAGGGGAGTGTAACAGTTTGTTTAATTCCCCTGTATTTTCTTAATTGTTCCCCATAGTTTATCTCATTACTGGACCAAGAGAGTAAAGCAGATAGGTGAATATCACCAACAAATAACAAAGGATTCCAATTAGTATAAAAGGGAACAACATTATTCTGCAAGTAGAGTTCAGATAAAATATTTCAAATACAATCTGGTGACTAGTCATATGCAGCCACAAATTCTTGTGGTGAGTCTACGCTTGTGTGAAGATCCCTAAGAATCCTCATTAATTTAAACATTAGAAATTATTCCTTAAGACATAGTGCATAGACCCTAGGAGGTGGTCTGTATTCTATTAGTTGTGGAATTACATCTCTAACTAAATCTAATTTGCCTTGTAATAGTTGTACCACTTGTTGTTTTCTTCCTATTTCCCTTTTTAACCTATCCCTTTCCAATTCCCACATTGACTTTTCATATTGCATTTGCGTAAAATAGTCAATGGAGATGGAGTGAAGTGTTACCTGGTTCTTTCTTATTGGAGTGACCTGCTCTGCTACTGCTGTGACTATTTTTGGTTCATCGACGAGTAATTAATCAGGGGTTGGAACTAGGGCATCATTCCCTTGATCATCTTCTTGCTAAGAAGACATATTTACTGCTTTTGTGTGTTTTGTTTCAATGCATGTTGTTTCCGTATTCACTGCCTCTATGTCCATTTCCTTGGCTGTAGGATTTGTTTCCATTATGTCCGAACACTCTGTACATGGGCTTTCTTCTTGTGGTTGTTCCTTCAAATACTCCTCAATTGGATCTTTAGGAGATGAACCAGTCACTATAGGTGAGTCCATTTTGTTTGCCTGCTGTGCACTCAAATGAACACTTCATCATGGAGGAGTCTCCATAGACACTGTAGGGCACTTTTGTGATGTCCATTGTTTCTTTAGAAGTATGGCTACATGATAAATAGGGTTTTCATGTAAAATATGAGTTTATTCTCCTTAATTTGTAGCTATGTATTCCTTTTCCTTCTCTTTCCTCCGAGCACTCTTTTTTTCTTGTGGAGTCTGAAAATCTATAGAACCCTCAATTTCACTGCCCCCTGGGCTAGGGTTTGGAATAATGGAAGTCATTTTCTCTGTTTCATCCCCTGAAGAAGAGGGAATTTTATGTAATGTTTCAGGAATAATAGTTTCATCCTCCTTAGGTGTGACCTCATAAGGGGCATTTTCCTGTGTTTCTTGAAGTGTAGGATATGACCCTTCTCCTTGTAACTGTACATGGGCTGTGGTGATAAACTCATCCCAAGTCATAGGAGAGTTATCTTGTAAAGATATTTCCCTCAGGATTTTTACCAACCCATGGTGAGTAGATGCATTCCATTTCCCCTTTTTAACCTCTTTTGAACTCAAATTTAACAAAGATTAAAGAAAATTGGGCACATTCACAAGGCGACCATGCTACAAATGAATCAATAGTTTGAAATGTGCAACATGCAAATATGAAAATCATCTTTTGAAAGTAATGTAACTTATAACATGGATGGACAATCAAGGGTAATATTCTAAAAGAGATGTTCTCTTTATCCCTTATTTACTAGATTCTAATGCAGTGTCTGTGGGCAAGGAAAACTCAGCCTTGGACACTCGTGCATCATGTTCATGTGGAAAAGCTTCACCTATAGTAGGAAGTCATGAAACTTCTACAATCCATGCTTTTGGAGCCTCCACCCTTAACCCCTTTACATAGATAACCCCATTGCTATAAGTGCGCAAGAATTTTAGAGTCACAACCTCGTCATAACCACATAGCCTGATGAAATATGTAAGCCATCCCATGTGGTTAAAGAATTGGATTCTTGTATGATATTGCAACAGGGATGAGTGATCCTCTGGCTCATGGTGTATCGATTTCCCACCTATTTTTATTGAGAAACTCTATATCGCAAAAATCTCAAATCACTGCAAATTTCTCTGCAACTTCCAACTTCTTTTTCACAATTCTACCCTATGTATTCTCAATGTTCCTTACCCTGTATTCTGCCATGTATTCTGCCTAATATTAAGGCTAGATAAAGCTGGTGAGTGCTTGGTCATGTTTTCTGGGGACTATAGCAGAGGATAATTTGAAAAAATAGAGATGGAAATGTGAGTTGGGTGTTTGAGAATAAAACATCTTAGCAGAGAATTTCGTATGCTTTTGGGTTGTCACATAAATTAAATTGAAATGACTGCACAACATAGCTTAAGTGAGGCTCATTATGGAAAAACACAAGTTAATGAACCACCCCCCACAAAAATGGTGACAAGTGTCCTCACATGCTTGGTTATAAAGTACAATAGTACTTGGATGAATTACTAAATTAATTACAATATAACATATAATAATGTAAAGTGAAATAAAAATGTTTGAAACAATGAATGAAGGCGTACCTAGAGAATAATCATTTGTAAATGCCTAAATCTGAAAAGATCAAATGATGTGTGCTAAGAAAAAAGTAATGAGTGTTTTAATGATGATGGGATGTGTAAGCGAATATGGCAGAAAAATTTGATGGGATATGATGTGATGGTGGATTTATTGTGGAAAAAGATATTTTCATGGGAAACAAATCTTTTTTATTATGACTATTTTTGAATGAAGTCAAAGAGATGACCAAGGTGAAAATTCACTCTGATTTTCTCCAAGAAAGTCTTCAGCTATAGTAGGTCCATTGGTTGTAGGAAAGTATTCAACTACAGGAGGCCCATTGGCTGCAGGAGGTTCGACCACGATAGGATGAAGATCAAATTGCCATAGGAACTTGGACTTAGTGGTTGGCTTATGGTACAGACGGAGTCTGTGACCATTGACCGATAACTTGAAGAATACAAGATCAATTGTATACAATTGGACTACACCATTAGTAAAAAATTTGTCAACCTCATAAGGACCAAGCCAAAAATTTATAAGCTTACCTTGATTTTCTTGAAACCGGATGTCATATAGAAGTGCCCAGTCACCAGTAACAAACCATTTATTTTGTATATGTGAGTCATGACATTTCTTGCATTGTAGTTGAACCAATTATATGTTCTATAAAGATGGCTTTCTGATTTTATCTAGATGATTAAGCTGCAAGAGTCTTTCTTGCTAGGCTGTAGGAAGATCCAAGTTAAGATGTATTGTTGTTCATAAAGTTTTATGCTCAAATTCTATGGGCATTACAACACTCTTTCCATACACCAACTCAAATGGTGTGAAACTTGTAGGTATTTTCCATGTTTTACGATAATCCCATACAACTTATTGTAATCTAATACACCAGTTTGTCTTGTGTAACTGAACTATCTTAGTCAGGATGGCCTTGATCTCCCTGTTTGTGATCTATGCTTGACCATTTGCCTAGGGATGATATGGACTAGACATCATGTGGTGAATGTTGTATTCCTTCATAAGTGTAGTGATCAAATTAGAAGTGAACTCAGCTCCATGATCTGTGACCAATTCCTGTGGAATACCATACCTAGTAAACATTTCCTCATATAAAAATTGTGCAAACTTGTTATCCCTAGTATGCTTCATAGCCCGCACTTCCACCCATTTAGTGAAATAGTCAATGCAAACCAAAATGTAAGAGTTGTCATTTGATGGTGGATTAATTGGTCCCACAAAATCTATTCCCCATTTATCAAAAGGAGTGACTATTACCTAAGGAAACAAAGGCATTTCATTGGATTTGGTGGGTCATCCAATTCACTGACATCTATCACACTTGCAGGTATAATTGGCTGCATCCTTATATAGAGTTGGGCAATAATAGCTAGGAGTGAGTATCTTCATGGCTATCAATTTGGCTACAAAATTGCTACCATAGGGTTCATCATGGAAGGCATGGAGGATATCATATGTTTCATCCTCATGAATACATCTTCTCAGAATTTGATTGGGTCCAGTGTAGAAATGATAGTCGACCACAACCAAGAAAAATTGAATGTTTTCTCAATTAATAACCTCTTTTCCTTGGAAGAAAAATGTGTTGGTACCTTTTGAGAAACAAGATAATTGGCGATGTTGGAATACCAGGGGGTATGAGAGGAAAAAGAAAATAAGTGGTCATTTGGAAAAATTTCATCAATGACATGTGGGTCATCGACATTCTATAACCTGGAGAGGAAATAAAAAACTACATGTTTTTCTCTGTTTTATCCACTATTGCAATGTAGAACTCTTGTAGCAATATGAGCCATCTGGAAAGCATCTCTATGATAGCAAGCTTGTTTACCAAATACTTGATGACTGCATGATCAGTAGGCACAAATATTGGGTAACAGGTTATGTAGTGGAAAACCTTGTTCAGCGCATATATCACAGCCATAAGTTCTTTTTTAGTGACTGTGTAGTTCAACTCTGTGCCCTACAAATTCTTGCTTATAAAGTAGATGACATGCTCTATAGGTTCATCTTTCTATCCTAGGAAAATTCCTACAACATAGTCAGATGCATTTGTGTGTATATGGAATGACAATACCTAATTTGGTCCTTTGAGAACTGGTGCCTGAGTAAGTACAACCTTCAGCTGCGGGAAGGATTCTTCACAAGATTTTGTCCATAAAATTCTGAATCCTTAGTGAGAAGGGAGTACACGGGCCCTGCTAATTTGCTAAAATCCTTAATAAATTGCATGTAATAATCAGCATGCCCCAGAAAGCTGTAGACATCCTTCTATTTGTCTAAAAGGAAGGTTCATGATGACTTCAATTTTAGCTTGATACACCTGTATTACCTTAGTAGAGATGTAATGACCTAACAAAACACCTTCCTGTATCATCATGAATAATTTCTCATTTTTGAGGGACAAATTATGCTCCTCACACCTGGTAAGAACTTTTCCCAAATTGACCAATGCCTCCTCATAGGTCTTCCCATAAGTTGTGAAGTCGTCCATGTATATTTTCATGCAATCGTGGAAACTATCAGCAAAAATGTTGATGAATGCTCCCTGGAATGTAGCTGGAGCATTATAGAGGCCAAAAGGAAGTACAAAGTAAGAAAATTTTCCCCAAGGGAAAGTGAATGTGGTCTTCTCCTGATCTTCAAGAAGGATTTTGATCTAGCTGTAGCCACTATATCCATCTAGGAAAGAAAAATAACGCTTTCCTGCTAGGGAATCTAAGACTTGGTCAATAAATGGTAGGGGGAAATGGTCCTTCTTAGTGGCATTGTTAAGTTCCATATAGTTGACACATACTCACCACTTTCCTCCTTTTTTTAGGATAATGACTAAAGGTGAGACCCACTGGCTGTCAAAAATGTGGTAGATGAAATCGACATTAAGAAGTTTTTGCAACTCTATTTTGACTATTTCTCTTAATGAAGGGTTTATACGCCTCTAGAATTGTCTGACAAGAGGTTTTTCTTCTTTTGATAAAATCCTATGAGTACATAGTTTAGGGTCCACGCCCTTCATATTGAAATAGTCCCACGCAAAAGTTGTGGTATGGTCTTTTAGCTATTTGGCCAAAGATGTATGTTGCTGGTTGGTAAGTTGGCTATTAATATATAAGCAATGGTCTGGGGTGACTTTCAACTATTTTGTGAGTTCTACCATAGAAGAATCCATTAATGGAGGTTCTTGGACTTCATGGGGTAGAGTTTCTCGGCTGCAAGAGATGGAGGTAAAGTGAAATCGGGGTACAAAGCTTGCAGGAACATTTATGGGGGCTGAGACAGTTAATTGAATCTGAATCTTGACCATACTAGTTTTGCAAAATGTGGTGATTACAGTGTCCTCCTCCTATATCTATATGAATGGATCCCTTTATAACATCATGAGTTGGGCTATGAAGTTGACTACCTCAGCCTCCTCCCCAATGTTAGGCCAAATTGGTGAGGCTAAATTCATTTGTGGTTGTGCTAGCTGGTATAAGGATAATGTCTTAGTATGCTGACCATTAGAAATGGTCATACCACCTAAGAAGAATCCTATAGAGGCATCAATAGTGGCTAGCCAAGGTCGACCAAGAACTACGGGATAGCCTCCTAATGTGACTTTGGGCAAGAGGATCATAAAGTTTGTAGGGTAAGGCTAGGTTTCAAGGTCAACAACTATATCCTCTACTACCCTATCAGGTTTGACTGTAGAACTCTCTGCGAGCTGCAAGACAGTTGGTGTTTCCTGGAGGTTAGTGATTTTGAGTTGCTGCATGATGTCCTTAGTCATGACATTTATGGAAGTTCCTAAGGCTATCAAAGTGTTTTTTATGGCTTTCCCATTGATGGTAACTTCAACAACTAGCTACCTGGGTCAAAATATTTAGGGACCACTATTTTTCCTAGCATGAGATCAGCAAGTTTCCTCAAGACATGGACTATTTGAGGGTCCTTCCACTTATGACCAGAATTTTTAAAGTAGGCCTCCTTAATAGCCTTTCCATATGTGGGGAAATCCTTTATTTCTTGAAAAAGAGGAATCTGAACATTAATGTTCTTAAGTTGGTCTAGGATGTCAAAGGCTACACCATCTATATGTTTAGAGTGACCATTCTGCAACCTTTATGGAAAGGGAGGTGGAGTTGGTTGGAATTTTTCTAGTAATACCATTGGGTCTATTGGAGTGGACTCTGGAGTAGTTTGAGTCATTGGATCATTAGGAGTTACTTCATTTATAATAGAAGGTGTTGTCAGAATAGTACCTAACTGTAAATACATGTCATTGATTGTGTAGGTAGGGTATTGGTTTGGGTCAATGGAATATACATTTTGCTGAGGTGATGGTGGCCTATTATTAGTATTCATCTGAGGTTGGGAATAGAGTTGAGTAGGCTTAGGGGGTTTTGTAGTGGCTGTAGGAGGTGGCAGAAGTGCTTGATGTTGGGGCTGTTGTGGTGGCTTTAGGAGTCCCTTTTTTCTAGTTTGGCCATTGCTGACCTCCTTGCCACTGAGGTTGTTGTTTCCAATTCCCTTGTGGAGGTTTCCAATTCCCTTGGGATTGTTTCCATTGAGGACTTGGGTAAGGCTACAACTGAGGTTGTAGATTATTCCAAGGAGGGTATTGATTATTCACAGGTGGTTACCATTGACTACTATAAAATGAACCATTAAAAATAAGAGGGTCCTCAGGCATACCTTGTCTTTGAGCCCATGGTCTCATTGTGTGATGAAGAATAATTTCTCATCATCTCCTTCAATCTTCTTGTAATCAGTGGGTAGCTATGCAATCTCCATGTTTGAAACCAAATTGGAACGACAATCTCTTCTTCTGTCTACAATATGGACATAATTCTGCTAGAATAGCTTGGGCCTCCTCATGCTTCTTTTTCTCCTGCATTGCGTCCAACTGGGTGGCCATGTTATTGATGATGTTGTGCTTGAAGTTAGACAACAAATGTGTGATTTCTGTTTGAGAGGCCCCTATGCCATTATTTTTTCCTACTGTGGCCCTATATTCTCTGCCCTTCTTTGCCATAGCTCTTGAGTAATTGAGGAATATTTTATTGATAACACCCCATGTATATTGGGTGATATCTCCCCCGACTGTAAGATCCAAGTTTTCAGTGCATCCTTCATTTATACCCAGTAAAAATAAAAGTTTTTGGGACTCCTCATTGAGCTGATGATGAGTATGTTTCTGCAAACTAAACAAGAATCTTGGGACATAATCCTCTATACTTTCATCCTCCTTTTGTGTCATCTTGAAGATTTCATCCTCTCTCATATCATTTACCCTGCAGTAATCTTTATACTTTGTCAAGAATGCTACCTTCATTTCTTCCCAATCATGGACAAAATCCTAACCTAAGCCCATAAACAATCTTAATACATACTCCTTGAGAGTTGCAAGAAACAATTTGAGCCTATGGGCATCCGTAGTGTAGTCGTAACTATAGAAAAGGATGTCAAACTCAAAGAGAAAGGTATATTTATCTTTGGTCACTAGGCCATACAATTTGGGGAGTGTTTAAGAGGGGATATTCTTGAGGTTGTGATTATCATGCTAGTCAGTAATGGGAAATGGAAAGGTAGGGGTGTTTTCCAACTTGGGTGGACACTAAGGGAGTCCTTCTGGTTGGTAAATGACTAGAGGCAATGGATTTTCTTCTTGATTGTCTGCGTATTGGATTCTGAGATTGGCCAAGGCTTCTGCAAACGGGTTAAACTCAAGTTCGCCTTCTAGAAGGTGAAAGGTCAGTGGATAACCTTTGGAAGATGATGATGACGATGCTGATACAAGAAGGTTTACAATTGCATCCATGAACTGAGCGTCCTCTTTGTCTTCTTCTAGTACAAAGATATCTCCTAAATGGTTGTTGGGTTAGTTTGGTAAGTACCCTCCTAGATCATCTCTTCTTCTTCTTCTATACATACAGATAAATGAAATATTGTAGTGGTGGAGTGAACAAATTTTTGATAGAAAACTTTATTTAAAAAGGATGTACATGCTTGAATTGAATTCTACAAATGGATGAGTAAAAGAACTTGGCTTGACACCATCCCTGACAATGGCACCAAAAATGATCAGTTCTATTAAGGTATAAAAACTTAGGTAGTTACCATGACCCAGGGATTGGACATCCTACTGATCAACTATCCTTATTTATAGAAACTCATTTAATTTATCAACCTGTTGACGAGACTTTGTGACCGGGCCTGCCAATAGAGGTAAATTTTCACTGGGTACCAGGGTACCAGCCAACTTTGCCTGTAAAGGTTGTCTAGAGAAATGAGATTCTCTGGGCCTTCAAGCACCTAAGAGTTAGGTCTTGATAGTGTGGGGGCTCAGTTGGGAGTGTGACTATTTTGTTTGGGGTGATAGCTGGTTATCTAAGCTCGTCTACTCTGGGTATTTAGGTAAGTGAGGTTTCCTACAAGCATTCGTTAGTTACCAAATAAATTCAAAAGATATGCCATGGTTAGAAGTGCTTCATCTATTTATAGTTTATGTCAAACATTCAAAACATCAACCATTCTCTAACATGATACACTAAATACTGAATAAACATAGAACTAGCAGTTCATAATTATCCAATAGTGAGGGAAATGAAGGTCGTTAATCTACTTAAAACATTAGAGAAAGGGATATAAGGAAAATACAACACAAAAAGAACATTAATCCAAAGATCAAAATGCTAACAACATCATTGAGACAATCCTTCCTTCTTCATTAACATGTTTCTAGCCAGTAGTGGTGCGTACAATAATGGTAGTTCCAAGGGAGAATCTAACTACTAAGAGCTTCTAACAACTAAGGATCATTGAGCTCTGCAACTAAGAACTGAAAACTAAAATGCCATAGCTATGGACTGCAAAATCATGAATTTTTTTGACCCTTGGAATGAGGTCAAACTTATTATTTATACAAAATATTTACCCTAAAACTAACCTAATCCAATTTACACTCAATCAATAAAATACAATTTCTGGTGGCAGTACTACCTGCACCACGCTATAAAGACCTCGAGATAGAAAAGGTATGACATGTTAGAAGAATGAGACAAGATAGGAGGAGTGGAATAATTGGCCTTGAGAAGAGAGCCAAAAGGAGAAAAGAAGAAATCTGATCCCCTGGGGATCAAGGCTACATGCCTCATCAATGAAAAAGTGGCTCCCTATCTGTGATGTGCCAGGTGTTATGCTGGAGTGGCACCTTGGGAAGACCACTTGTCAAAACCATCTTGTTGAGCCAACGTGCACTGCTAGAGCCAATGTGCATTGCTAGAGTCACCCTCCTCCTGACATGCTTATTAACTCCTTTGAAAGTGACCGGTCGGCTTAGGGAACTGGGACACTGGTCACCGAAAGAGTACAAAATTATGGATCCAGAGCTCCAGGATCTAAAAGCTTGCACTCCCAAAGAATGAATAAATACAAAATACATCTTCTTGTGATCATATCCAGAACCCAGATAATTTTATTGTTCCTTAGTATCATTGAAGGTTCCTAGGAGCCAAGAAATTCCATCCTCATTAATTTCCTTGAGGCTAGCCTAGTGGTACTTGGCTACCTCCACCTGCTCACTGAGATCTAGAACATTTTCTTTAAATTCTATAGCCATCTTTGCCGCATCGTGACCTTGGAGTACCATGTGAGTTATCCATCTCAGTTTTGCTCCATCTATCCCCTCCGAGGATTGATACCAAGATTCCATTAGCTCATCAAATTTTCCCACGACTTATTCCTCCATAGTACATGTTTTAGTACTAAAAGGATCAACTCTGCATACCTTCAAAATGAATGAATTATATAAATTAAAAGAATATTGAACTTCTTGGACTTTGTCATGCAAGGTCCCTACCATTTTCTTGATTACCTCCAATGTGAGGTCAAGTCTAGAGTTCTAGGTCTATATGAAGTCAAAAGACTCCTCACCCAAGATTTTTACCTCGAAGACAACTTCTTCTTCGATATCGATGAGCTCTGCTAACTCACCCTTCCATGCTTCATAATTTTCAATGTCTCCCTCCTAGATGGAGAGAGTAGTTTCAGCCTAGTGTAGGGTATTATTGACCGCATACAAGTCCAAGAGTGTGGATACTCAGAAATGCCAGACATTTTGTACCTATTCGGTAACCCATTCATCAACTTCCTGGGCCTTTCTCTTCATAGCCCGTAGTGAATCTATGTCACCCTGAGGGAGCAGTGCCCTGGATGTGGAGACTTCTAGGGAAATGATATTAATAGGCTGCACAAGCTTTGTTATCATCCTCATGAGGTTTTCATTATTTTCCTTTTTTGCCTTGAATTTTTGGGCCTCCTTTTCATAGCGGGCCTCTATCGACTTGGCCACTTCTTTTAACAGGTCCAGTTTTCCCTATTTGCCTCTCTTCCCTAGAGATATTTTGGTGATGGCGTATTCAATGGCTAGTGCCATTGCTTCGTCTACATTTGGGGAAGGTGTTTCAATCAATGCAACTGTATCTCTACCAGGCATAGTCCAAAGAGTATAGATTGTCCAGGATTTCTTGGCCTTGGGTGTTACTGGGGCCTTTATCTTCCAGGACTCCACCAACCATTGTAGTTATAGGGGTAGCCTTGCAGCTAGAGTTTGTTCTTGTAGTTCCCCTCCAGGGTTTTGTTGTGTCTCCCCAATATTCTGAGCCATTTATTACTCCTTTCCTATATTCTCAAGCTCACCAAAAATATTTATCTCAGTAGTACTTGTATCATTTGCCCTGGTGTCTGCACCCTTAGCATTTTTTAGATCAACGTCTATTTATTTGGGGTTTTGCTCCCCACCTTGTTGTTGTTCTTTGTTAGCCTCTTCTCCTAGAATATTTTCTCCTGTTGGTGCATTTTTTGGAGGTGGTGGAGGTAGTGGGCCAAGATTCAGCATTTGGGCCATTGTGATTGCCTCACCAAATGTTACCCTTGGAGGTGGCATTTGGAGCATGGCAATTGGGGTTACGGTTGATCTCGTGGGTCCAATTTCCCCAACTAATGCCATTTTCTCATCCTGTGTTTTCCTTCTCTCCGTGGTCGCTTCAATTTTTATCTTCGAGATGTCAGAGATTTCTACCTTTTCTTGTTCTTTTTCTTCTTCTACCCGAGCTTCCTACTCTTGGGAAAATTCTTGTTGTGGGACTTCTTCTTCCTGTGCGGTGATCTCTTCTACTGACTTCATGATATCTCCTTGCAGATTCCCAAATTCATCAGTCCCAAATACATCTTCAAATTCATGTGGAGGGGAGGTATCTGGGATATCTTCAGGTCTTGTGTCTGGCTCTAGGGAGTTGGAAGAAACAATTTGTATTTCTTGGAAGCTTGGCATCCCAAGTTTAGGATCAACCTTTGGCTGAGGATTGGTCTTCTTTTTCTTTCTCCTAGTTACCAAAGGGGGGGCTTGCATCTATTATAGCTTCTTGTTCCTCCTCCACTATGGTCCCTATTGCTCAGACCATCAATGATTCTAATGATAGGGAAGAGGGAGGATGGACAGGTCTGGTCATTCGTACCGGGGTGGCCAGCTGGGTGATCAATTTTTCTTTCATCTGCTGGGTGGCTGTCAGTGTCTCTTGCATTTTCTCCATTGTGGGAGTTATAGATGGGGTTTGTGATGGGGTCCCCATTATCCTTTTTCCTCTATCCTCCCCTTGCAAGGAGGTTTCGGCCCCAGAAGTTGAGCCCCGCACAAATAGGCCAAGTTTATGTGTGCTTCTTTGGAATGCCTTCTTGAAATATGCATGGCTGTGTTCGACCATGTCATGGGTAAGATCCTCAATTTTAGGACCTTCCTAGGAATTCTAGTCTTTTGGAGGGAGAGCCATTTTGTCTAC
The DNA here is from genome assembly GCA_018584345.1 of Thuja plicata. Classification (NCBI taxonomy): domain Eukaryota; kingdom Viridiplantae; phylum Streptophyta; class Pinopsida; order Cupressales; family Cupressaceae; genus Thuja; species Thuja plicata. Next base: position 5,626,725 of record MU225495.1, on the reverse strand, counting down.
TCCCTTTTCTTTATATAGTGGGTCCATAATGGACCCAGTGTCCAAGAAGTCGTATGGGAACTTTTGAAGTTTAGCCTCTCCATCATCCCCATTGTCATCCAGACAAAGTGCCGGCTCCAGAATTTGATGTCATCCTGGAAATCTTCCCTAAAATCCTCTATGTGAAATGCATGGGGATCTGATACCCGGGGAAGTCTCATTGCTATTTTTCCTTGCAGATTAAATTTCTTTTGCGTCAGATAGAATTCTGTTAAGCCCAAACTTTTAAGCTCATTATCCACCTCCTTAGCCATGACCAGACTATAAGAATAGTTCCCACAGGTGATTGGGAATGGAAAATTTGTTACCTTCTTCACCGTGAAGAGGGAATGCATCTCCAAGATCTACCAACAAAATTCCAAAAGAAATATTTTGTTCCCACAATGCTTGGGTAACAAATAGGGTTTTTCGGAGAAGCCAATCACCTGAATATAGGTGTGCTACTGAAATTGAATGTAATAGTGGCCATAACTTCTGACCAAATCCATTTCCTCCTTAGCGAGGTGATACCCAACATCCCAGGTAGGTGTGAGGAGATTTTAGTAAATGAAGGCATCATTTACTCGGCAGAAGCTGAGGAAACTAGCCTCCCATTAGACTTGTTGGAAATAATCCCAAGGAGCATTCTATCCTGGGCTGACCCTGAGTACACCTTTAGTGAGTAGCCCATTTGTGGTGGGGCGTTGTTGTGCTAATGCCCATAGAACATTTGACGTCATGTGAAATTTAGAGGTCTAGGTGACCTGGAGGAACTGGAAGTCCACATGGTTTGAGATGATGGTGGCCCAATAAAAATTTTGTTCACCGAAGGAGATGCCCAAAAAGAAGTAGTACATCCACACCAAGAATTTTGAGGCATGGGGTTGTCCAAAGACCCTGTATAGTGCAATAATCCCCATTTTTATACTTTCTTTGAATTCAGTCTGGGCGATTTCTAACTTCATCTTCTTGAAGTCCCTCCTTGGAACCTTAAGCCAATTGTTGTTCAGATATTTCCAGGCCATGTGTTCTAGTTCTAGAAATTCTCCCAAGGCCATGGATCAGGTGAGGATGGCTACTTCATCAAATTGGGGAATCCCAAGACCCACCTGAAAATTTGCATTATCCAAAGACACCATGGGGGTGGGATATCTGGTTTGGATTGAGGTAGCAAGCATGATGGCTCAGAAAGATGAATTGTAGTGTGTGGCCAGTGTAAGAATAAGTTCTGGGGCTTGCACCGAGTAGGGGAAGCAAGCAACTTTGAGAATCCCAGAATTGCCAATATTGATGGCCAATAGGTCTCCAGCCATTCGTTGGATATACATCATTTTTTCTAGGGCCTGCATTTCTACCTAGATTCCGATGCTGGTGTCGGTAATCAATTGAACCTTGGAATAAATCTTTGATCCCATGATAGTGTTTCCCCTCAAGTACTTCATGGTTAGTGGGAGATTTTCTAGGGCCCTCTTGATCTTAGTCCCGATGACTACCGTGGTGACTACCGCGATGGGCAGATCTGGACTCCCGGGTGGAGAAGAAGCAGATGCCTCTAACATGATTAATGAGTTTGATGTTGGAAACCTGCAAAGCAAGATGACTGTTAGAATTTATAAAAGACAAAACATTACTCTGAGATACAAAGATCTTACTATTGCATCGCATCTTCACCTGAGAAAATCTAGAAAAGATATGCATATAATGAAGACTTAGGAATTTGACCACTATCTGGGCCCCTAAGGATTCCAAAATGTATGATGAAAGTGGGATAGGGACTGAATGAGGATATAGGACCCAGAGTATGGAAAACCAACTATTGGGTGACATGGCTAGAAGATGAGCCATACTAGGCTAATGTGGATGTCAAATGTTCATGTAGTAAATGGGAGTTATGGCAATAATGCTGACAACTAACTAAACTTTCATGAAGTCAAAGGCACTTGGCTGGTCTTAAATGTGCGCATGGGAAATTAATTCACCATTAAGGCTTCCTCGATGGAGGAGAGAGAAAATTTCTATGGTTCAAACTAGCAAGGAGCCAAGTTTGAACCAAGTGGTATTCTATAGTGTGGGTGAGCTCACAAATTCTAGAAAACATGGACAAGGGCATGGTGAGATCAACACGATACCAAAAGGATACACACCAAAAATATAGCCAAATACAGAGGGCCGAGGGCCAAAACATATATACATAACTTACAGACATTTACATAATATACAAAAGAACTACATGATGCATAGGAAACCAACCTTAAATTACAACTACACAAAAGGTAGACAACCCTCTGTCAGTTCCAACCCACCAACGGGAGGCGACCAAAAACAAAACTAGAGACAAAAACCACTAATGGAACCATAAAAAAACAAGAACAAAAAGGAAACAAGACCCAAAAAGAAAACAAGAACCAAAAAACCAGAAACCAGAGAGAAAAAGATGAAGGCTTACTTGGAATGCAAGAAATGTGGGAAGGATGAATGCTAAAATGTTCTGCAATAAGCTATCCTTCATAACCACCACGAGTAGGCATTGTAAACCACTGGTAAATTTCCACTAAATACCGGGAGTAAAATCTTGTTTAATCGCCTTAATCGCTCTGAATTCTCTAAGTGTTTGATCATGGTAAATGTGAAAATGATAGGTAACTTCTATTTATACCCTTAGGGTAAAAATGTGTTGCATTCCTTTCGCAAACCCTGAAACTTGAAGACTTCCAGACTCTGGGCCCAGGGATTCCATGCTACCATATCTTTTCGCGAAAGAAGACACAATGGAAGAAAATATCAGAGTCCAAAATCCAGCTCTAGAAGAGACAAATAAACTCTAGGACTGTGTCCCAGAGACACAAGAAGACACTAGCAAAAGAAAGACACCCTTGCGGAAGAAAAGCTCAGAGGGAAAACAAAGAAAAACAAGGCAAGAGGAAAAGAAAAAAGTGGGAACCAACATTTTGCCTACAAAATGAAGGGATGGGTATGTAGGGCATAACAAATGATGAGTATCTGGGATAGCTGCCTTAGCACATTCAAGAACTTTGGAATCTCTGGTTAGCAAAATAGGGATTAAATATTTATGTTGAGCATCATTTGTAAAGTGCAAGGTGTGTGAAAATCCAGCCCATCAATGATTCAATCCTTGGTCTTCTGTCAGTTGTGAAGTGTGTGATTTGGAAGAAAACCAAGCCAATGACTTCTAGGAGAAGAAAAGAAGAGGCATTAAGTAAGTCAAACCAAAATTGTCATATCTTTCCCATTTCCCCTGATTACCATAATTTCTCCATTCTTCAGTTCGTTCTTTTCATTTTATTTTCTAGGTGGGAAGGTGGTACTTCTTTCACCATTAACCTTGAGCTTAGCTAATTTTAATGGTGGTACTTCTTTCACCTTTCCACCCACTTTAATTTGCAAAATAGGAGAGAAAATTATGGACATGGGATATTTTAATGATTTTCAAACTTGGTCAACAAACCAGTGCAGCCGATCTTCGCTTAGTGTGTCCGATTACTTGTTCTTTTGGTTTTGATTTAACTCATTTCTGGACTATCAAGATGTGAATCAGAGGAAGATTAACGATAACCTTTTACCATACTTACAAAATAACTCCAAGGCATGGACCAATTCCACCATGCTAACAATAGATTCCAAATTCATCAAAATGCAAAAGGTATTGTTCCAGAGACTAGATGTTATACGAAGCATACCGGTCTACAAAAGAAAGGGAAAAATGCTAGGAACCCAGGGAAAACAAAATAAAACAAAATAAAATGAAAAAAAATAGAAAAGAAATTGGTCCCAGAGGACAACTAACAGACTATTTACAAGGACAAGGTACCCCAAACGGGGCACCAGGAAAGATATTTACAAGAGAGAACTTTACATAGAATACAACTCTAGAAACATGTATCACATAACCTATTCAAAATAGTGCTTGAAAAACTATCCATTGACAAGAAATGGGATGGGTTCTTTGGTCATGGTTCAAGCCAGAGCCACTGAAATTTAGTGTGCTTTCCCTTCTTCTCCCGGGCCTTGTCCACAAGAGGACCAAGTTCAAAATTTGAAAGGCCTTGTATTGGGCTCTTCTATCAAACCATCATTTTAATACTACTTGGTGATGTGCAAAATGTTCAAGGGTTGCATCTCTTTTTTGTTCCATCAGTGCCAGATTTAGGAGCCGAACCTCCACGATATTTTCCTGGTTGTTGAATTCCTGCATGAACTGTAAAACTGGGATCTGTAAGTTAATGGGGAATAATAGATTCTGTCCATAAACCAGATGGAATGGGGATGTTCCTAGGGCTGCCTTTATTTATATATGATCTATCCAAAGAGTGAATCTAAGATTTTGGTGCCAGTCCCAGGGGTTCATTTCTAACAGATGTTTGATCACTTCAAGTAAATTTGTATTGGTTGATTCAGCAACACCATTCCCCTAGGGGTAATATTTGCTGGAAAAATTTAGAGTGATCTTCCTATCATAGGTCCATTCAAGTAATTTTTCTAAAGAAAATGTAGGACCATTGTCACATACTATAGCAAAGGGCATTCCAAATCTCGTGACGATGTTTTCTTCCAGTAATTTTATAACTACATCTGCCATGTTTTTACAAGGGATTGCTTCAGACAACCGGGTGCAATAATCAGTAGCAATTAGAATGTATCGGTGGTTGGAAGATGAGTCAGGGTTGATCTCCCTAATAAAGTCAAATTCCCATTGGGCGAAAGGTCTAGTTTCAAAGACCGGCTGCAGAGGCATGGTCGGGTTCCTCTCACGATGTGTTGCGGTCTGGCAAGTATGGCATCTCCTAATGTGAGTGTAGACATCTTTGAAGTTACAAGGCCAATAGTATCTGGCACAAAGGATATGATGGGTAGTGGCATCAGCTAAGCCATGCCCGATTCCAAACTTCCCATGAAAATTTTCAACCACTTTCGTAGCCTGGTCCCTGTCTATGCACTGGAGATACACCCCTTCATAATTACCGCAAAAAAGCATTCAATTTTTTATCATGAAGTGCATTATTTTTATCCGTAAGGTGCGGTGTTTGTTTGGGGGTAGCACCTTGGGACATCTATTGTTCTGTAATAAGTATACCAGGTCAGTATACCATGGGTCTTGAGTAATAGACTCCACTGTGTATGTCTAGAATTTGATGTGGGGAGTCTCTTTTGCCATCACTCTATATAGTCCCTGACCTCGGACTATCTTCATGGGTTGCATTTATAGGTCATATTTTTAGAAGATGGTGATCCATTTCCCCCATCTTTCACCTAATTCACTTTGCATGAGCAGAGACTTAATAGCTTGGTCCCGTATGATTGCGTGCACTTTGCTCCGGAGAATGTAGTGCCAAAATTTCTTCACGACATGGACAAGAGAAAAGGCCTATTTTTCCAAAGGTGAATACTGAACTTTGAAATTTTTAAAGGGGGAGCTCATGAAAGCTACTGGTTGTTCTTCCTCCTTGACCTTCTGGGTCAAGACTACTATGGTAGAATGTGCTGAAGCAAAGGAATATATGTGAAAAGGGACAGAATAGTCTAGACTAGCCAAGACTGGTGCCTCCACGATCATTTGTTTAATCTGGGTGAACACCCACTTTTCCTCAGGACTCCACTCAATATTTGTATCTTTCTTCAAATTTTCATTAAGTGGCTTTACAATCCTTGTGAATCTGGTGATGAACTCCCAGACAAAATTGATCTTCCCAAAGAAAGATCTCATTTCCTTCTTGCTGTCAGGCATTTGTGGATTTAGCAGCACTTCAACTCTCTCAGGGTCAATGGATATACCCATCTCAGAGATAATATGCTTGAGAAGCTTCCCTTCAGTGACCCTGAATATACATTTCTTAGGGTTGAGGGATATTCCATACCGGTGACATCTCTTTCAAATCTAGGCAAGGTGGGTGGAATGATCATGCATGTCCCAGGAAAAGATGGTCAAATCATCCATGTAGATGATTATGCACCAGCTCACTAGGCCTTTGAATGCAATGTCTATAACCTTCTGAAATGTGGCCCCTGCATTGATCAGGCCAAAGGGCATTCTCTGGTATGCAAACATTCCCCACTTGGTGGTAAACACCATTTTATCTCTATCTTTGTACTTAACAATGACTTGGTTATAGCCAAAGTATCCATCCAAGAAAGACATCATTTGTGATCCATTCATGATTTGCAACACCTCATCCAATGAGGGGAGAGGGTGATTATATTTTTGGGAGGCCTTGTTTAAATTATGAAAATCTATGCAAAGACAGATCTCGCTACTTTTCTTCCTTACAGGGACAAGGTTGGCAACCCATGTAGTATGTCGGATTGGAAAGATGATTTGGGCTGATAGAAGTTTCTGAAGCTCTTGATGAATTAGATGCTTGATTAGTAGGTTGACCGGTCTTTGCTTTTGTCAGAAGGGCTTAGCATCTGGTTTAAGTGGGATGGTATGAGTCATGATAGAGGTATCATAAGTTTTTAGATCCTCATACCCCCACACAATTACATAAATGTATTCTCGAAGAACCGCGATAATATTCTCCTTCTCCTCAGGGGAGTAGGAGGTGCCGATGTGTACCAATTTTTCTTCAACAGCCTAATCAATGTTGAATTTCTCAAATTTTCCTCACTCAGAGGAGGATGATATCTTTTCCTGGCCCTGAGGGTTCGAGTCAAAGATTCATTCAAGTGTGACCATCCCCTTAGGGATGATGTTTGTTGGTAGGTCTATGATCCCATAGTCTTCTTCACCCTGTCCAGTATCATCATGATCTCTTTCTTCCATTATTTGGTCTTCAAAAATGCCAACATTGGCCATAAAGGCAAGGATATGTTGATCATCCTTGAAAGCCTAAAAATGGGTGACACTGTCTGGAATGGACAGGTTGGGGATCATCTCAAAGGAAATTTTTTGGAGTCGGGAGCTAGCCATAGGCTCAAGAGTGTTGGCAGACATGGCGAGAGCATCAGGAATGTAGTTTCTTTTTTAGGAAATGAGTTCAATGCCAAAGGCATCAAAATATTTGATGAGGTGCCATGCCCAGTTGTGGTATGTAGAAAGTCTTTTATCATGACAAGTGTATTAGCTCCGGACCTACTTAATGATAAACTCTAAATCACCTAGGGCCCAAAGGTGGGTGATTCCTTTCCTTAGTGCAAAAAGGAGTCCAAGGACCAAGGCATCGTACTCCATAATATTGTTCATGCAGTTGAACTACAACCTGTAAGATGCAAGGAAGGATTTCCCCCGTGCATTGATCAATTCCACTCCAGCTCCACAACCTTTCTTAGACCAGGACTCGTAAAAATTTAAGGTCCACAAGTCACTATTCGCTGTCTGGGGCTAGGGAGATAAAGTGGTCTTTGGATTATTTTTGGGATGGTTGGGAGGAGTTTCCTCTGGTTCTGATTTCACATGGGTGAGGTTCTTCTCTGGAGAAGCCTATGGTTGGGATTCCTAGACTAGTGGCATCATGAGGATACTACCAGAATGATTGCTAGATCCAGGCATACCTAAAAAGTGTTCCTTGTCCTAGAAGGCGTTGATGTGTTGGGTAGCAGTGGAAAGACAAAGCTAACACTCTAGTTCTAAATGTTTTTGATAGTGCACCCAGCATCAAGTGTCGGACAAGAGTGTGGCAAGGGCCACTGCGATACCTTGCAAGTTAACCTCACCCCTTAGTTTTTCATCCAGGTCATGGGTTCTCTAGGAAATTATGGGATCTTCCCCAGGGGTGAAATCAAATGTCAAGATTTCTAGGGGTCGGTACACCCCAGGGGAAGTCTCAGAGAAGAGGACTTTATTTACCCTCCCAACTTTAGTGAGGGCCTATCTCATCTGGGGCTCACTTTCTACCCAGATCCAATTAGATTCTCCCTCCCAGGGGAGCCACAAGTGGGAGAAGTTAGTTGATAAATACCCATTAAGGGACTTGGACCAATTGCAACTTAACAAAATCCCGTAAGTCTCTGGGATGTCCACCACTTGGATGTCAATTATTCTTGCTATCCTAGGGTCTTGGATGAGCTAAATTCGAACACTCTTCAGCTCACCTGCCATTTTTACAACAGTCTTGTTCAGTTGGACTACTGCATCGTTAGAGCGAGTAGGATACAATCTGAGCCTCTAGCATATGGACAAGGGCATGAAGTTTCCCGAGGCTCTAGAATCTACCAAGAAATTATAAAGATTCTTCCCCTATATGTTCAAGCCTAGTAGGAAGGGAGGATCCTCAGTGTTTCCCTGGAAGATAGCCACTTTGGCTTCATCAAAGGTGACAGTCTTGGGTGGGCAACTGACAGTTTCCAAGTTTCCCAAGAGCTTCAGAAGAGACTTCCTCTGCTCGAAATAGTTTAATAAAACCTCCATCAAAGTCATGGAGGTGGTGGTTTGTTCTAATGCCTTTGTGATGTCAAACCTCCCTCCATGGAATTGTTGGCTTCCCTCGGCCAGGTCCTTAGCTTGGTTACAACTAGATTCCTTTGGTGGGAAGGGATAATCGAGTGTGTTATCTTGGGGAGGGGTATCTTTGGGAAGCATGGGCATGTAAACTGGTCCTTTACCAGCCTAACTCCGGGTGTTGTAGGGAGTCTGTGGATTGGTGAAGGCATTGGCCTCAAAGGCCGGAATAGATTCATCAAAGCACCCCTATAATTTGGGTTCTTCTTTGTCTCCTTTGTCTTCTTTAAAGAAGATAGTCTCACAGGTGAAGGCACCGTGAGTGGGCTCTTGAATGGGGTGTTCTGGGGGAGTAAGATCAGCAGTTTGTTGCCTATCCAGCTAGGAGATCATGATAACTTTCTCCACCATGGCATAGTTCACCTCAGAATGAGAGACTATGTCATGCAATCAATACCAATTGGTTAGGGGCTAGAGTTCTGTGACTTGTGTGAAATGGGAAGGTCTAGTACTACCTTGATTGGATTTTTGGTTCGAAGGAGGTCCTCAAGTGTTAGCATTGTTGCTCCATTTCTACTGGTTGGGCCGAGGTCCGTTGTTGTAATTCCTTCCTCTGACATTGTTATTTCATTAGCCAGAGAAAATATTCCCTCTCTAGGAATTGGTGTTGTGGAGTGCAAGAGACCCTGCCTTCAGCTGTCCAATGTCCACAGTCAGTAAGGAAAATAGTCACCAGAGGGATTTGACCTCGGCAGACAGCTGAGTGTTCATGTCACAATGTGACGGTTGTTGTTGTTGGTTCCCAAGAAAGGTAATAATGGGTACCAGAGTCGAGGGTGGCAATCCTCCAGCCATAAATGACTGGAAGAAAGGCACTCTGGAAGGTTGTGTCTATGGCTGTGTTTGGTTCTAGGGAACAAATTCCAGACCTGGTATTTCCTATGTTTTCTTTGGATATATGTACTAGGCCTATTGGTCTATCAGTAGTGGTGGGGGATTCATGGCCATCATAGGCACACCCATTTCCTGATTGGGGTTATATCCACTGGCATAAGAAGTTCCACCGGGTATCATGTTGAAAGGCATGCTCTGCCCAATCCCACCCAGAGATTTGTTAAGACCACAAGACAAATCCAAGGCTAGGTTGTAAACCTTCGCCAGAGTGTCCCAATTAGTAGGGGTGGTAGTTCTCCATAGGAGAGTGGAAAAAAGGGGGTCCATCATGTTCAGGTATGTCTGGATGGTTACATCCATAGATGCGATGAAAGGAACCATGCATCACTTCAAGGCGCGTTGGAACCGATGATTGAATGATGCGAGGGGATCATTTGGTTCCTTCCTAATGGAGATAAACTGGTTGTGGGACCATAGTGGGTCCATGTGTATGTGAAAGGCTGCCAAAAAGGCATCTTCCATATCCTACCAACTGTTAATGGAGTTGGCGGGTAGGTTAAGGTACCAGTTCATCTCATTCTGTCCCAGGGAAAGAGGGAACATCCGGGTCACAATGTCTTGATGTTGGATCTGGTGTTGGTTCATGGCATCTTTGTATGCCTGCAGATGCTCTTCTATGGTTTGTGAGCCTAAGTGCTCATATCAGGGACAAATATTTTCTGGGTGCGCAGAAGATCATTGGTTGCACCCAGAAATGTTTCCATTGGGGACCCTGTATTGCCAAAGTAGGCAGCCATTAGGGGTATTAGATTTTTCTCAGGTTGAATATTAATCCCCAGGGTTGCCTGGGAGACTTGGGTATTTTGGGATGTGCTAGATCCCTAGACAATATTAGTTGGCTTGGCTTTTGCGGTCCGTTTCTTTCGAGTGGGAGGCTTGAGTTTGATAAACCTTCTGGGATTGGGGGATGATCTAAGGATTCTTTCAAATCAGGCTGGTGAAAACAATCCGATCCCACGAAAGGTTTGCTTCCTAAAACTATGGCTTGGGGAACCTTTTGGTGGTGTAAAATCTAAATCCTTAGAGGGGGACGAGCTCAGGCCCTCCTTCTAGCACCAGTTTCTATTGATGGGAATTCGTGACCAGGTCTGCCAACAGAGGTAAATTGTCACTTGGTACCAGGGTACCGGCCAACTTCACCTGTAAAGGTTGTCCAAAGAAATGAGATTCTCTGGGCCTTCAAGCACCTGAGAGTCGGGTCTTGACAGTGCGGGGGCTTAGTTGGGAGTGTGACTATTTTGTTTGAGGGGATAGCTATTTATCTCGGCTCATCTACTTTGGGGATTTAGGTAAGTGAGGTTTCCTGCAAGCATTTGTTAGTTACTAGATAACTTCAAAAGATATGCCAGGGTTTGAAGTGCTTCATCTACTTATAGTTTATGCCAAACATTCAAAACATAAACCATGCTCTAACATGCTACACTAACTACTGAATAAACATAGAAACAACAGTTCATAATTATCCAATAGTGAGGGAAAAGAAGGTCGTTAATCTACTTAAAACATTAGAGCAAGGGACATAACAAACATACAACACAAAAATAAAGTTAATCCAGAGATCAGAATACTAACAACATCATTGAGAGAATCCTTCCTTCTTCATTAACATGTTTCCAGCTAGCACTGGTGCATACAATATTGGCAGTTCCAAGGGAGCATCTAACTACTAAGAGCTTCTAACAATTAAGGAGCATTGAGCTCTGCAACTAAGAACTAAAAAACTGAAATGCCATAGCTATGGACTACAAAATCATCAATTTTTCCAACCCTTGGAATGAGGTCAAACTTATTATTTAGAAACAAGCTTTATCCTAAAACAAACCTAGTCCAATTTACACTCAATCAATAAAATACAATTTTCGGTGGCCGGTACTACCTGCACCATGCTACAAAAATCTCGAGACGGAAAAGGTCTGACATGTAAGAAGAATGAGACAAGAAAGGAGGAGTGGAAGAATCAGCCTCGAGAAGAGAGCTAAAAGGAGAAAATAAGAAATTTGATCTCCCAGGGATCGAGGCTACATGCCTCATCAATGAAAAAGTGGCGCCCTGTCTCTGATGTGCCAGGTGTTATGATGGAGTGATGGCTTGGGAAGACCACCTGTCAAAACCATCTTGTTGAGCCAATGTGCACCACTGGAGTCACCCACCTCCTGACATCCTTATTAACTATTTTGAAAGTGACTAGTTGGCTTCAGGAATCGGGACACTGGTCACCGAAAGAGTACAAAATTATGGGATCCAAAAGCTTGCGATCCCAAAGAATGAATAAATACAAAATACATCTTCTTGTGATCATCTCTAGGACCCAGAGAAATTTATTATTCCTTAGTATCATTGAAGGTTTCTAGGAGCTGGGTGATTCCATCCTAGTCAATATCCTTGAGGCCAGCCCGAGGGTACTTGGCCACCTCCACCTGCTCGCTAAGATCCAAAACATTTGCTTTAAATTCTGTGGCCATCTTTGCCGCGTCATGACCTTAGAGCACCATGCGAGTTATCCATGTCATTTTTTCTCCATCTATCCCCTCTGGGGATTGATACTAAGATTCCAGTAGCTCATTGAATTTTCCCATGACGTATTCCTCTGGAGTACATGTTTCAGTACTAAAAGGATCAACTTTGGAGACCTTCAAAATGAATGACTTATATAAATTAAAAGAATATTGAACTTCTTTGACTTTGTTGCACAAGGTCCCTACCAGTTGCTTGATTACCTCCAATGTGAGGTCAAGTCTAGAGTGCTGGGTCTGGACAAAGTCAAAAGACTCCTCTCCCAAGATTTTGGCCTTAGAGACAACTTCTTCTCTAATATCGATCATCTCTACCAACTCAGCCTTCCATGCTACATAACTTTCAATGTCTCCCTCCCAGATGGAGATAGTAGTTTCAGCTTGGTGTAGAGTATTGCTGGCTACATATAAGTATAGTAGTGTAGATACTAAGAAACACTAGATGTTTCCTACCTGTTTGGTAACCCATTCATCAACTGCCTAGGCCTTTCTCTTCATAGCGCGTAGTGAATCTATGTCACCTTGAGGGAGCCGTGTCCTGGATGGGGAGACTTCTAGGGAAATGGTACTAATAGGCTATGCAAGCTCTATTAGTAGTGCCATGAGGTTTGCATTCTTTTCCTTTTCTGCCCTAAATTTATGTGCCTCCTTTTCATAGAGGGCCTCTATTGCCTTGGCCACTTCTTTTAACAGGTCCAATTCACCCTATTTCCCTCTCGTTCCCAGAGATATTTTGGTAATGGCATATTCATCAACCTTTTCCATTACTTCATCCGCGTCTGGGGAAGGTGTTGCGATCACCGCAACTATATCTCCACTCAACCCAGTCTGAAGAGTATGGATTGTCTGGGCTTTCTTGGCCTTGGGAGGATTCTGCATTTGTGCCATCATCATTTCCAAGGAGAGATGGGCCTTGGGTGTTACTAGGGCCTTCCTCTTCTAGGACTCCACCAACTATTGTGGTGGTAGGGGTGGCCTTGTAGCCAGAATTTGTTCATGTAGTTCCCCTCTGGGGTTTTGTTGTGTCTCCCTGGTATTCTGAGCCATTTCTGACTCCTTTCTTGCATTCTTTAGCTCACCGACAATATTTATCTTAGTAGTACTTGTATCATTTTCCCCGGTGTCTGCACCCTTAGCATTGTTTGGATCAATGTTTGTTTCTCTGGGGTTTTTCTCTCCACCTTACTGCTATTCTTCATTAGCATCTTATGCTAGAATATTTTCTCCTATTGGTGCATTTTCTGGAGGTGGTGGAGGTAAAAGGTCAAGATTCCATGTTTGGGCCGCTGTGATTACCTCACCAAGTGTTATCCTTGGAGGTGGCATTTGGAGCATGGCAGTTGGGGTTACTGTTGATCCCATGGGTCTGGTTTCCCCAACTGATGCCATTTTCTCATCCTATGTTTGCCTTCTCTCTGTGGTCCTTACAATCTGTATCTTAGGGATGTTGGAGATGTCTACCTATTCTTGTTCTTTTTCTTCTTCTTCATGGGCTTTCTGCTCTTAGGTAGCTTCTTTTTTTGGGACTTCTTCTTCCTGTGTGGCAATCTCTTCCACCGACTTCGTGATATCTCCCTGCAGATACCCAAATTCATAAGTCCCAAATACATCATCAAATTCATGTGGAGGGGAGGTCTCCGGGACATCTTCGGGTCTTATGTCTAGCTCTGGGGAGTTGGAAGAAATAATTTATATTTATTGGATGCTTGGCATCCCAAGTTTAGGCTCCACCTTTGGCTGAGGATTGGTCTTCTTTTTCTTTCTCCTAGTTACCAAAGGGGAGCCTGCATCTATCATAGTTGCCCGCTCCTCCTCTACCGTGGTCCCTATTTCTCAAACCATCAATGTTGCTAGTGAAGGGGAAGAGGAAGGACAGACAGTTCTGGTCATTCATACCGGGGTGGCTAGTCGAGTGATCAATTTTTCTTTCATATGTTGGGTGGCTACCAGTATCTCTTGAATTTGCTCCATTGTGGGGGCCATAGATGGGGTTTGCGATGGAGTTCCCATTATCATTTTTCCTGTATCCTCCCCTTGTGAGGAGGTTCTAGCCCCAGAAGTTGAGCCCCGCATAAACGGGCCAACTCTATGTGTGCTTCTTGGGCATGCCTTCTTGAAATATGCATGGCTACGTTCGACCATGTCATGGGTAAGATCCTCAATTTTTGGACCTTCCTGGGAATTCCAGTCTACTAGAGGGAGAGCCATTTTTTCTACTCCCTTTTATTTATATTGTGGGTCCACAGTGGACCCAGAGTTCGAGAATTCATTTGGGAACTTTCAAAGCTTCAACCACTCCATCATCCCCATTGTCATCCAGACGAAGTGCTGGCTCCAGAATTTGAAGTCATCTTGGCAATCTTCCCAAAAATCTTCCATGTGAAATGCATGGGGATCTGATACCCGGGGAAGTACTGTTGCTATTTTTCCTAGCGGATTAAAGTTATTTTGTGTCAGATAGAATTATGTTAAGCCCAAACTTTTAAGCTTGTTGTCCGGCTCCTTAGCCGCTGCCAGAATACAAGAATAGTTCCCACAGGTGATTAGGAATAGAAAATTTGTTACCTTCTTGACCATGAAGAGGGCATGCAGCTCCAAGATCTACCGGCAGTATTCCAAAATAATTATTTTGTTCCCACAATGCTTGGGTAACAAATAGGGTTTCCCGGAGAAGCCAGTCACCTGAATATAGGTGTGCTGCTAAAACGAAATGTAATAGTGGCCATAAATTCTGACCAAATCCATTGCCTCCTTAGAGAGGTAGTACCTAACATCCTGGGTAGGTGTGAGGAGAATATAGTAAATGAAGGCATCATTTAGTCGACAGAAGCTAAGGAAACTAGCCTCCCATTGGACTAGTGAGAAATAATCCCTGGGAGCATTCTGGCCCAGGCCGACCCTGAGTACACCTGCAGTGAGTAGCCCATTTGTGATGGGGCATTTTTGTGCTAATGCCCACAAAATGTAGGATATCATGTAAAATTTAGAGGTCCGAGTGACCTGGAGGAACTAGGAGTCCACATGGTTTGAGATGATGGTGGCCCAATAAAAATATTTTTCATTGGAGGAGATGCCCAACAAGAAGTAGTACATCCATGTTGAGAATTCCTGGGCATGGTGTTATCCAAAGACCCTGCATAGTGCAATAATCCCCATTTGTATACTTTCTTTGAATTCAGTCTGGGTGATTTCTAACTTCATCTTCTTGAATTCCCTCCTTGGCACCTTAAGCCAATTGTTGTTCAGATACTTCTGGGCCATGTGTTTGAGTCCTAGAAATTCTCCCAAGGCTATGGATTGGTTGAGGACAACTACTTAATCAAACTGGGGAATCCCCAGACCTACCTAAAAAGTTTCAGCATCCAAAGACACCATGGGGGTTGGATATCTGGTCGGGATCAAGGAAGTAAGCATGACAGCTCAGACAGATGAATTATAGTGTGCAGCCAGAGTAAGAATAAGTTCTGGGGCTTGCACAAAGAAGGGGAAGTAAGGAGGTTTGAGAATCCCAGAATTGCTGATATTGATGGCCAATGGGTCTCCAACTGTTCGTTGGATATACATCATTTTTACCAGGGCCTGCATTTCTTCCCATATTCTGACGCTGGCGTCGGTAATCAACTGAACCTTGGAATCAATCTTTGATCACATGATAGTGTTTCCCTTCAACTACTTCATGGTTAGTGGGAGATTTTTTGGGGCCCTCTCGATCTTATTCCTAACGGATGCCCTAGTGACTACAGCGGTGGGGAGATCTAGACTCCCAGGTGGAGAAGAAGCGAATGCCACTAATATGATTAATGAGTTTTATGCTGGCAATGTGCAAAGAAAGACAACCATTAGAATTTATACAAGACAAAACATTACTCTGGGATGTGGAGATCTTACTATTGCATTGCGTCTTCACCTGAAAAAAGTTAGTTCATGTCAAAATCTGGAAAAGATATGCATATAATGAAGACTTAGGAATTTGACCAGTATCTGGGCCCCTAGGGATTCCCACATGTATGATGAAAGTGGGATAGGGGCCAAATGAGGACATAGGACTTGGAGTCCAGAAAACTAACCTATGGGTGACATGGCCAGAAGATGAGCCATACTAGGCTGACGTGGATGTCACATGGTCATGTAGTAAATGGGAGTTATGGAAATAATGCTGACAACTGTTTGAACATGCATGAAGCAAAAGGAAATTGGATGGTCTTAAATGCGCGCATGGGAAATTAATTCACCATTAAGACTGCCTCGACGGAGGAGAGAGAAAACTTCCATGGTTCAAACCAGTAAGGAGCTGATTCTGAACTAGGTGGTATTCTACTGTGTGGGCAAGCTCACAAATTTAGGAAAACATGGACAAGGGCATGGTGAGCTCAACATGATACCAGAAGGATATACACAAAAAATATAGCCAAATACAGAGGGCCGAGGGCCAAAACATATATACATAACTTATAGACATTTACATAATATACAAAAAGAACTATAGAATGCACATGAATCCAGCCTTAAATTACAATTGCGTAGAGGGCGGACAACCCTTTGTCAGTGCCAACCCACCAATGGGAGGCGACCAAAAACAAAACTAGAGATGAAAACCAAAAACGGAACTAGAAACAAACAAGAAACAAAAAGGAAACAAGCCCCAAAAAGCAAACAAGAACCAAAAAACCAGAAACCAGAGAGTGAAAGCCAAAGGCTTACCTAGAATGTGAGAAATGCAAGAAGGATGAATGCTGAAATGTTCAACAATAAGCTATCCTTCAAAACCACCATGAGCACACACTGTAAACCATTGGTAAATTTCCACTAAACACCGGGAAAAAAATCTTATTTAATCACCTTGATTCACCTTAATCACTTTGAATATGCTAAGTGTTTGATCATGGTAAATTTGAAAATGACAGGTAACTTCTATTTATACCCTTAGGGTAAAAATGCATTGCATTCCTTCCACAAACCCTGAAACTTGCAAACTTTTAGACTTCGGGCCCAGGGATTCCATGCGACCATATCTTTTCACGAAAGAAGACATAATGGAAGACAATCCCAGAGTCTGAAATTTGGCTCTAGAAGAGACAAACAAACTCTATGACTGGGTCTGGGAGACACAAGAAGACACCAGCAAAATAAAGACACCCTCACAAAAGAAAATCCTAGAGGGAAAACAAAATAAAACCAAGAAGAACAAGGCAAGAGTAAAAGAAAAAAAGGTGACCCAACATTTTGCCTACAAAATGTAGGGATGGGTATGCAGGGCATAACACAACCTAGGGACATATTAATTAAAATGAGCCAACAAAGTATATGCACCAAGGATTCTTACTCATACCACGTAATGGCTGTAGGAAACAAATTGCTTTGAATGGAAACTATTTTAAAGCTGCAAAAAAAAAATTAATTTGAAAGGAAACTTTTCTAAAGCTATAAAGAATGCTAGAAAGGAAGTGTAGAAGTGAAAGTAATTGAAGGAAAATTATAACTCAGAAACACAAAGACTTGAAAACACAATTATAATGCTTCAATAGTTCTAAATCTTTGACTGCAGGAACTGTGTTAACACAAGAATTATGATATCAAGATGTAGGAAACTTAAACTACATGCAAATGATCCTAACTAGCTAACACAGATTCCTCACAAAGTGGCCCCCATTGAGTGAGTATCCAAAATCAATTATAATGAACTAAAGATTGACACTTCATTTTCTATTGTTGAAAAATGAATTACAAGATTCAAGTGTAAAGCAACAGAATGAAAACTATAACTGATAACGCCCTTCTTCTCATGTAGGAGCGAGGCTTTATTTAAAGAAGGAAAAACATCTAAATACTATCGAATCACGGCATAGAGATAGGAAAAGATTTTATTAAAATCTTATTAAACATGAAAGGAAACTATAAAATTGGAGATAGAATAAATCCAGGGCGGAAAGAACTATTTTTAACAACAAATCTAAATTCCTACTCTCTCCTAGATTTATTTAGAGAATTAATTATGTTGTCTCGGTCTTTGCTCGACCACTACCACCTTGACCACCCCAAATCCACCTACTGGTGTTGCGCTTGAGGTTTCTCCATGTGCACCTACTGTAAGGCCAGGTTGAGTGTCCAATGCATGGGCACATTTTACTTGGTCAAAGCATCAGTTTCTAGATTGATGCACTGCACTCCAGATGTTAGGATAGAGACATTCATGATAATAAACACCAAAATATGCATACATCATTCATGTTTAAACAACTAATTCATTTCAAAGAGACATAACCATAATTCCAAAATAAGTAATATAGCATTTTCATCTGAGCATAGCGTATTTAAGTGTCTTTAACCATAACATAGGTCTAGTGAAAGCATGCCACATAATAGAAAATATGAGTGAAAAATATTTGGAAAAGTATGATGAAAGCATGGAAAAGATGTTAGTAAAATCTATCCCAGGGCTTCTAAAGTATGGCATTAATATGCCTTATCAATGGAATTAAAGAATATCTTGAAGATCTTAAAAATGATTAAAGTGAAAACAGAGATTTGAAGGGAAATATCAAAGATGAAAATGAGTGCAGCAGAAAACTAAGGGGACAGATCAAAAAATTCATAGAAAGACATGATTGTCAGTTTGAAGATTAAATTTGAAGAGAACAAGAAAAATTAGGAATATATAAATGATATAATTAAAGGTACGACAAAAGAATTTATAAAATTGGAACAAGAGGGGGTGAACCTAAGATTTGGTCTAGAGAAAACAAAGAGTCGTGAAGATAAATTCAAGGAGAGTGTAGTTAAGTGTTATGAGATGATATCCATGAAGAAAACTCTAAAAGAAAAAAGTGGATTAGGGTTTGAAATTGGCGAATGCTCAAATCGGAAAACTAAAGATAAATGAAAAATTAGTCTTGCAGAGAAAACAAAAACTCATCAATTTGCTAGAGAGATGAACAAAGGGAAGTAATTATAGAATGAAAGAGGTCAAGTAAGAAAACCATTAGTCAGGCAACCTAATACTCAAAAGTACCCTAATTTTAATGGTTATTTTCTTCCTGCAATATATTTAGACATAATGTTATAGAATGTAGAAGTAGAATGAATCAAAATACTACATCATTCTTTGCTAAGTGCTTTATTTGCAAACTATTTCATCGTAAAATTATTTAATGCAAAAGTCATGTTATGAATGGAAGAAATGAATATTTCTATGGTTGTTATCATATATGCAATGGTTTTTGAGACAACAGAAATAAATTGAGATGTCGATTGAATAAGAGAAATATAGGATATCGAAATGATAAATGCTAACATTGAAACAAGTTTGGGCATATTGCTAAATTTTTTAGAAATAGGAATGTGAAAAAGAATAATCTAGTAAAAAGAAATGAACCTTTAAAGAAGATTATGATGACATTATTTTTTCATTAGTATACTCAGTGAAAAACATTGACAAAGCATTACCAGCAGACAACAAGCATTATCGGTGAACCAAAAGTAGTACTGGTGAAATGCAAGCATACCCAAAAAAACAAAGATTTTGAAAAAAATGCTAAGTATAAAAGTGACAAGCATCACCGACGACCACAAGCATAACCGGCGACATAGTTTTTAGAACTAACCTGACAGAAATAGAAAAGGCATACCCGATGACAAGTTCAAGAAAGGAACACCGATGACCAATAAAACTGACCATCAGAACCAACAGACAGATAGAACCCGCAAATTGTGGATCTGATTTTTACACGATGGATAAAGTAATAAAGCAATTTAATTCTATTTATAGAGTTTTATTTTGTTTTAAATCATAATTTGATGGTCATGCAAGCTTTATGTAAATTCTTTAAAGCATCCTAACGGATCTAAAGCATATCTAACTAAAGATCAAGGTCAAGTTG
>MU225495.1:5594127-5606477 GCA_018584345.1 Thuja plicata | reverse complement strand
TATCAAAAGAATGTATGATATGATTACATATGCATAAAGAAAGATGAACAGTTAGACAAGATAAATTACAAACTGATGACTAAGGGTTAATGGGCTAACCAAGAAAAGTTTTAGAGGTACTGATTCATCCCTCCCCTATCAGTACATCATCTCAATATAATTCCAATAGATTAATGTCAAAGAGATAAATAATAAAATGAAAATAATTTGGTAGAGAAATGAAGTGGATGTCAAAAAAGATGATGTTTCACCTGGTTTTGGTGGAGAAGTTTCCTCTTAAAATTAGCTCAAGAGCTTTGGCTAAGGGGGAGGTACAATAAAGATCTTATTTTTTGCTTCCAAATAATTTGATGTTGCTATTGCAACATGAAGATATTATGTGTGGGTTGATGTGATTGACCTTTTGGCACAGATTATAGAAGAAAATGTTGCAATGCAAAGGTTGCGGGGCTTTAGATGCTAACTGTGTTTAAAACAAAAATTAAGTATCTTTTTTTGTTAAGAACAATAAATATAAGATAGGGTAATTCAAACAAGACTTTAAAATTATTTTTTCAAATAAAAATTCATTTATTTGATGTAGGAGCAAAGAGCGATCAAGGTAATTTGTGAGTGTGAGAGTTTTCAGTGAAGAAAAAGGTATTTTTGTGCCCTAATTTCAAAACCCTATTTATTAAAATTTGTTTTTTTAATGGCTACACCTTGTGTTGTTGACATCATATCCAAACCCCAACCTATGTTAAAAATATATCCAAACAAATATATTATAGGTAATCTGTTAGGTTCTCTATCAAGTATCCGTTTTGGGCTTTTTTAACGGAAGATATTATCGCTTACATTTTGTATAGGATGTAAAATTATTCAGATTGGTAACCTACAAGAAGATTAGAAATGATCCAACCATGAAATAACTTAATCTAATTGCATAAATCATACACCCATCCAAAAGAGAAAGTCAAATAATCAACCAATGATTCTTAAAAGATATCTCCCTATTATCTCCTTTATTTCTCTCTTTTTCATGCAATGCGAGCTCTCATATTTGCTCCAATTTGATAGCATGAAAATTGAAGAGTTGTGGTTAGTTAAATTGTGAGGAACCACCACCAATTTATAGATTTCTAGACTTCAATAAATGGTTCAGATTGAGGGGTGTTGAGTAATAATGAAGGGGAAGGATTAATTGAGACTAGAGTAATTAGATAGATAACTGACTGTATGACATGATTGATTGAATAGATACTTTGATGATTGACAGAAAAATGACTTCATGATTGAAGACTAAAAATATAACCAGTTTCATGACATGAGATTGGACATATCCCGGATTGCTTAAATTAGAAAACTTACTTGATTGAAAAAAGAATTGTTAATCAGTGGAAGTTAAAGGGGTGGAACTCAAGAATATGATTAGTATTAAATAATTAAATATTTATTTAATTGTGCATATGAGGTAATAAATAAAGTAAATATTTTATTTATTTTAGAAGAATAAGTTTGCATTGGGAAAATAGAATAATTAAACGAAGTAATCATTAATTTGATTTTAGCAGACATAGTTAGTAAATTAAATAATTAAAAATAATTATTTAATCAAGCTGAAATTTTTTTTTTTAATTAAATAGTATGATCATTTAACCAAAATTAATACAAAGAAATTAATTTAAATAGTAAAAAACATTTAATTAATTTTTAGAGGAATAATTAGAGAATCTAGAAGAAATATTAAATAAAAGTTAAATAATTAATTAAAATTATTCAATTATAGGAATTAGAGGGAAATGATGATATTGAAATTCTAATTCAAATGTCCATATCTATAAGCCTCCCACTATTAATGTTCTAGAGGAAGTCTATTTTTCAATAAAATCAAATATCAATCAGTCAAATCATCCAATTGATCATCTAACGTCAATCATTTTATCCGATCACCTGTTTGCTCATCTTGAGCGCAACAATTTGTTTGTCTCTCTAGATCTTGAGAGTGAATTATCAATTTATCAAATTAATTCATCAACCTACCTATCCTATTAGATTGACATCAATAAAACATCAACCAAGTGATTCTGACTGACATCAAGTGATATCTAAACATCATCAACATATCTAAAACATCAACAATATTTTATCAATCATAGTTATTACCATCAAAATTCTCTCATGACCAGGGCATTTTCAAATTGATTTTATCGGGAAGCAAATCAAAATTTCCCAAACTTAATTAAATCATCCAAAATCATTTTGATTTGTTTCCCGGGGGGCATTATATCTATATCATTGGATTTAAGATTCATATCATAACATTTTTTCTTATCATTAGGGGCAACATCCTTTTAATCAAATATGCATCGATCAAATTGTATCTATAATGCCCCGCCAGGGAATCCAAGAGAGATTAACCTAAACATGATACTAAGTTTGATGAACAATTTTTTTTTAAAGTTTACACAACAAGACATACATTAATGTGGAATCAATTACCATTTACTCACATAAACAAATACAAACATAGATTAGAAATCTCAAGGGTTCCATGATGTAGAATTATGTAAGAGTAAAACTCAACTAAATAACCATAACAAAATATTTCATATTAATAGATGGAAATAAATATAACTTCCAAGATAATAATTACAATTCTTATGGAAACCATGAGACATAAATCAAACTCACATCCTCTGCACATGTTGCAGGGTATGTAGTAATCACTTTAACATAAATATGATACAATATCCAGATTAGGTATCACATGTGATACACTAATACAAGATTATAATATAAGGAATGATACGAGAAAAACCACCAATGAATAATCATAAAGAGCTCAATTGCAGAAAGATCATCTAGCACTGAAAGAAGGACGTCAAATATCAAATGGTAAAGAATCACTAGCACCCGTCCATGTGGAACTATAAAATTCCACCCTACCGTGCTAAGGAGATAACAACAGACCCCACTCGGATAACCAAAACCAAAGAAGGAAGTGAACACTAAGCAATGGGACCCCGATAGCTCTCTAACTCCAGGTGTGCTACACATAATGCAAGGTAAGACTCACTAATCCATAGGCAATCAACACATGTAGGAAATCTAAGCTCTATATAGGAAGATTTCATCATATACGTCTAACCCTTAAGTTTCATCCTAGTAGTCTCACTGGACCCCGACACTCAAGTGACCATATATGGTATCAATGACCTCTCAAACAAATAAAAGCACTAACTATGTTAGACACACACCCCTCAAGGTGGCAAGCATCATCTCATCCTCCATCTTAGCCTATAATAGCGCTCATGCATGGGTGAGGAAAAATATCTTATTAATTCATTTTAAAACCCCAAATTAACTATTATGTTATCACTTGTTAAGATTACTTACAATAAGTGATCTTGGCATCCACTTGTGGGCCCCCATGCTTATTGCAAGCCACCCCCTACTACACAGCTAGGTAACCTACCCTAGGCTCATAGATCCTACATAGATCTAGCAAAGGTACAAATATAGATAAACCCAATCCAGTTCCCCACATAAACACATGAACGATCATACAAAAATATATACACTCAGGAAATTCATAAATAATATGGGCTTATAAGGACAGTGTATGGTGTGAATCAATGCACAAACACATCACAGACATATGACTAAAATAAATTCATTCCTAGCCTTTGTAACCTTCCTAAGGTCATTCTAATTCTCATATTAACATTCCATAGAAAACAATTCACTCAAGGAAGAAAACACCATTTACACCATGAAAACTAAAGAATACCTCTCTATATCTAATCAAACAATAATGTAAACAATTTCTAATTCACTGAATAATTATAGTTTAATGACTATAGTTCACCATTATCCAAAACAAAACAATGATGCATACTAAATCAATTAACCTTAATCATATTACTCACATTTGATTTAAACATGGTTAATAACCCTATAGCTCAAAACAATTTAATACTAGTTATTAACCCAAAAGAATAGATGTCTCTCCCTTCATTTCTAATAATTTAAAAATTGATAATAAATACCATTAAAGAAATGCTCATGTTATTTAATAAATAAAAATTACTAAAACGAAAAAAATAGTAATAAAACTGATCATACGTACGTACATACATACATACATACATACATACATACATACATACATACATACATACATACATACATATATATATATATATATATATATATATATATATATATATATATATATATATATAAGTTATTAATACAATTAATAAATTAGTTAACAATAAGTTAAAATTACTTTAAAAGTTAATAATAAAATTAATAAATTAATTAACATATCAATTAAAACTTAATATAAAATAAAAATTAAATAAACCAATTTTTTTTTTTAAAAAGCTAAACAAAAAAAAACTCTTTAATTTTTTTTTGGGGGGAAGCGGGTCCCACGTGCCCCCATGCCACGGGCACCAAGGCATCCTGACTGCCATTGGTGGTCGTGCTGCCTTATGACAATGCGGCTACCAAGGATAGCCTGCTGCCGGTGCTACTGGACAACCTTTGAGCTGTCAGTACGGTACAGCCGCGGGGAAGGTGGGGTAAAACCCACCTCCCCAATAACAAATTTTTTTTAATAATATTTTTTTTTTCATTTTTTTTTAAATTAAAATTTTCCAATTCATTTTTCAGAAAACATGAGGTTTTTGATGACATTTTATTTTTATTACCGGTATTTATTTTCTCTTTTTTTTTACTATAATTTTTTTAAGAAGGAAAAATCCAGTAAGCTATATTAGTTTTTTTTTGTCCTTTCTCTAGTGTTTTTCCAATGCATTTTTCGGAAAACAAGAGGATTTTTCCTATGCATTGTTAGGAAAACGTGAGGATTTTTTAATGACATTTTATTTTTTTTACCGGTATTTATTTTCTCTTTTTCTTTACTATGATTTTTTTAAGGAAAACTCCAGTAAGCTATATTGGTTTTTTTGTCTTTTCTCTGGTGTTTTTTTACTGTGTGTGTGTTTTTTTTTTTTTAAACAATAAAACCAACAAGCTAATATTTTTGCATAATTAAATTTTTCTAAATAATAGGACAAAATGAAATAAAGATTTGAAAAACATAACTCCACTATAGTCCAGATTTCATTTTTTTAAGATGTAGATTCTTCATAGGGAGACTTTAAATAATAATTTGGGCAACATAACCCTACTATAGGTGAGATTTAATTTTCTCTAAAATGTAGATCCATAGATTTTCTAAAAATTTAATAAGGTAACAACATCATTTAACTCATAATACATGTAAATACAAGATTTTCAAACATTAAGAAGCAATGTTTAAACCACAACCGAAATTTGTCAAGGGTTTCAAACCCTACCTTGAATTCAATAACGAATATGAGCATCGAAGCCTTTGCAAGATGAATAATCCCAAAATCGTCCAAGCCTGGATTCGACAATAGATCCGGAGCAACAAAAGCCTAAAACAATGATCCCAAAAAGTTCTTCCAAGCTTCCCAAAACAACAAATTTTACCAAAATACCCAAATCTCAAAAATTCCTCTAATCCTTCAACCTTCTCGAAAACCTATATTTTTCCCCAAATGAAAAGAAAATCCTCCATAAAGAGAATCCACTTTCCCTCTTTCATGCAATCCCAGAAAATAAACACTCCACTCAACTCGGTTAACTCAACCTTCTTAATTGACAGAAAATCCTAATTAAGTAAATAAAAATATATTTTATTGTGCAACTCCTACTTTGACATTTAAAACAACTTGCATATGAATTCAAATTTGAATTTCAATAATTACAATGCACAAGTAATTAAATAAATATTATATTAAATAAATTATATATTTAAAGAACAAGTTTATCCATGCAATTAAATATTTAAATATTTAATAAAGCATGAAAGCTTAAATAACTCCAAATTAAATTAAATATTTAATTAAATCTAAATATTCAAATATTTGAACTTTAATCAATTCCCTTAATTAAACATAGGTATTTAATTAATTCTAATAAATTAAATACCCTATATTTAATATTCAATACCAACATAATCGATTCAATAAGTGACATAGTAAATCAATCACATAGAAATAGACATAACTGAGACCAACCAAAGTAAAATCCACACACACACAAGGAAGGGATCCATGAATTTACATCAACTAGATAAATTCAGGTAGGGTAGAAAAAATGATTCTTGTCCAATCTTAGGACAAATAGGCTTAGGGTAGGGTTTCTGTTCTGACTGTTAACTCCCCTCTTTACCATTGAGATGAATATAGGCACACTCACTCCTGCCAATTTAGGGAAGATGATGCCATGTACCTGCAAACCTATCATCACAAGAACAAGCATGTACATCCAATATAAATATAGAAAACAATGAGAAGGATCAGTCGATCGTGTGGATCTCGCAATGCAAGTAACTATGTCTCCATCCTCTACCACATCAAACACGCCAACAAGAACATTAACATATAAGCTAACCATACACATGCAAGTATGGGGTAAGTAACATTGCAATTATAATATCAACATATAAAACAACATCATGATAATATTATCATCATCTATCTACTCAAGACATGATATACATATAAAAGTCATGATCCAAAATCACCAACCACTGAAATAATAAATGCTCACATAATATGTAGTCTAAGAATTTGACAATCAACTGAAGTAATAGCCTAAAAGAGTTCGGCACCAAAATAAATGAAAAATATGAGTGGGTATCACATCCACCCCACCTAGGTTTAAAATTACTCCTAGAAGCCTGTGAACAAATAGGGACACAAATCCCGTAATCTCGCTACGTCCTCCCAAGTCACTAACGACTCATCATTTGGGTCCCATTGGACCCTTACCTACTCAATGGTGTGACCCCTGAGGGTCAAATCATGTTGTTGAAGAATACAAATGGGCTCCAAAGCCATCTTCCCATCCTCTACCTGTAAGGCATTCCAATCAAGAACATGTACAATATCTGGAATATAGCGTCTAAGAACAAAAACATGGAAAATATCATGAACAAGAGATAGGTTGGGGGTAAAGAAAGATGATACACAACTAGTCCTATCCTCTCTAGGATCTCAAATGGCCCAACAAAATGAGGTGCCAAATTCAAACCCTTTCCATAATGGATTAGACTCTTCTGTAGGTGCACCCTTAGAAAAACTCTATCCCCAATCACAAACTTCCTATCCACCCTGTGAGCATCTGCATACTTCTTCTGCCTATCCTATGTAGTGACCAAATGCTCACAAATATGCTCTACATGGTGCTCCATATCTCAAAGAATCTTTGAACCAAGGATAATAAAGTCCTCCAATCGATCCCAACTCAAGAGTTTGCAAAAATGACGGCCATACAAAGCATGGAAAGGTGACATGTCAATGAAGCTATGATAACCATTATTATATGCAAACTCAACTAGATACAAATAGTCCTCCCAATGAGTCTGTCTATCCATGACTTACATCCTCAACATATCCCCTAGCACTTGATTAACTCTCTCTATCTATCCATCAGTCTCAGGATGGTACGCTGAACTGAAATTCAGTTGAGCACCAAGATCATGTTGTAATGAGGTCCAAAATGCAGAAGTGAACATAGGATCTCGGTCTGAGATAATCCTGTGAGGAATACCATGTAGTCTCACAATATCCTGCATGAAGACTCTAGCCACTGAAGATGATGTATACGATGTCCTCATAGGGGAGAAATGTGCCACCTTATTTAATTGATCAACAGTCACCATGATAGCATCATTTCTACGAGGAGTCAAAGGCAAACAAATTATGAAATCCATCAATATGATATCCCACTTCTAGGATGGAATGCGATTTGACTATAAAATCCCTGCTAGATGATGATGTTTTGCCTTAACCCTCTGAAATTCTAGGAACCTAGGGACAAAATCAACAATGTCATGTATCATACCAAACCAATGGTGGAGTTTTCAAAGGTCCACGTGCATCTTCTTGACACTAGGATGTGTAAAATAAGGTGCACGATGAGCCTCAGATAAAACTAATGTACGCAGATCATCTGATGGTGGTACATAAATCTGGCTCGTGTGACACAAAATACCATCTGACTCCATAAAAAGTCCTAAAAATCTACCCTCCAAAGGCCTCCCTGAATCAATATCTGACTTCACCTCCTAATACAAAGTATCTCTAGGAAGTGCTTGGAGAATTCTACTTTGCATATCCACACTAAGAGTCAACACTAAAATAGCCCATCTCTTATGACTCAAAGTATCCGCTACCACATTCTCCTTACTCTAAATATACTTGATCTCAAAGTCATACTCACAAAGAAACTCCATCGACCTTCTCTATCTAGCATTCAGATTAGGTTGGGTAAAGATATACTATAGACTACGATGATCACTGTGAAGCTCAAACCAATGTCCTAATAAGAAATGTCTCCATCAGACCAATGCATGAACAACTGCTGCTAACTCAAGATCATGTGTAGGTTGGTTCAACTTGTGATCTTTGAGTTTGCGAGATTCATAAGAAATAACTCATCCCTCTTGCATAAGGACTACTCCAATTCCCTCCAATGAAGCATCAACACAAACCATAAAGTCACCCATTGGATCAGGTACTACTAAAATAGGTGCACTATTAAAAGACACCTTAAGGTTTTGAAAAGCCTCTTCACACTTCTCCGACCAAACAAAATTCTTCCCTTTCCTTTGAAGAGAAGTGATAGGATATGCAACCCTAGAGGAATTGTTAACAAACCTACGGTAATATCCATCTAGACCCATGAAACTAAAAACCTCAGACACATTAGTGGGTGCTGGCCACTCCACAATTACATGTATCTTTGAAGGATCTATTGAAATACATTCACCAAAAATCACATGACCAAGGTATTGTACCTCTGACTAAAAGAAATAACACTTTTTTGAATTGGCATACAACTGATTGTCCCTTAGGCATTGCAATACCTGCCATAAATGCTCTTCATGCTCTTCTATAGATTTAGAATATATCAGTATTGATGACATTTAACTGATTGAATGCTTGAAGATGTTAAGTTGATGATCATGCAAGGCATTAAAATAGTTAATGTATTGTACTATCATTTATGTCAACTTGATATAATTTGTATGGTCATTGTAATACTGCCAAAGACTTCAAAGAACCGATGAATCAAAAGCTATGCTATTAGTAATGCATATAAGTCAATTATTCACTAAGTGACTACATACATTGACGGAGTGCACCTGACGGTTAAAGTAAAAGAACAAAGTCACAGTGTTGCTCGACGAGGAAATGCAGAGCATTACTGATGAGCAGAGTTAGAGTGTTGCCCGACGAGAAAAACACAAAGTAACCCGATGAACATAATTTTAGTGTTGCTCGATGGAAAACACAAGGACAAAGATCCCAATGACAACTAAAGTCACGCCGATGGAATAGTCAGTTATCACCAATGACTAACTGAAGTGTTGACCAACAAAATAGAGAGTTCAGAAAATGAAAAAAATGCTTAGCTGTCAAGAAGCTAAATATAGAGTTAATAGATACTTATCATTGTTTTAATCATCTAGATAAATCCAGAGATAAGTAATTTATTTAAAGCTACTTTTTCCAGTTGGCAAGAAGATCTCTATGAGATCAGACTAAATATTTTCTTTAAATCTTTTGGCAAATATTGTTGAACACGCCAAGATCAAGAAAGCCAAGAAAAGAGGCAATCATGTCTATAAGAGAAAAACTCAATTCATTACGAATTGTGTGTGGGATGAAAAAGAGAAGATGAGAGATGCTAAATAAAATTTGATGGAGAAGAAAGTATTCATTCAGTCCTAATCAACAAGCTAAAGAAATACCTAGTTTCTGCAGACACTGACAAATAGTGAGACAAGCGTCACAAAGTAGAACAAGTGTGGAGCAAAGGTACATATTTTATTATATTGATCAGTGAATTAATGGACCTACAATAGATCTGAAAATTTGCAATTGATTTGTATGTATGAACAGATCATTAGTGTTTCAGTTTAACCATTGAAGGATATAAGCCTCTTAACTGAGTAGGACTTAAAAGTCTTTTTCAATTGAGATACATCCCAAGGAGTATCAAAAATTTTGATCACAAAAGTAGCATTGGATATGCCCGATACCTATTGATAGGACAAGTGAGCATTTGATCAAGGATGGTAGCATTAGATGCTAGATACTAGTTGACAAACTTTTTCTAAATCCTCTAACAAGGTCACACCTAACAGTGTATTTGTAACCTTTAACAGAGTTGGCTCTTAATAGGGCTCACTTCAGAAGAGTGAAAATTTGGGGTACCAATCCTAGTGGTTTTTCCCTTAACAGGGTTTCCATGTTAAAAATCCATGTGTTATGTATGTATGATTCATTTATTTACTATTTTGTATCTCACATAGTTGATTCTGGATTGATCGGTATACTCTGTATATTTACTGTGTTTTGGTAAATAGATGACTTCTTATCGGTAAACATATAGAAGAAGGTTTAACAAAGAAATCTGACAAGTAGTAAATTTATATATGTATTTCATGGCATTCATCTTGTAGGATAGAAGATAACTTGAGACATAATTTGTGGTTATAAGTTTGAAGGGTTGATTTAAGGATTAATTTTTGAGGCCACTGATTCACCCCCCTCTTAGTTATTACTAACAATTGGTATCAGATCTTGTGTTCTTAGAAAGGAAGGTTTCAAGACCTAAGCTAAAGATCACAAGATGAACATATGAGATGTGCCCAAGTTGAACAAAGATAATTTTTCTTCATGGTAGAGCAGAATAAGACTCCACTTATCAGGTATTGGTAATGATGTTACTCAATACTTAGATACTAAATATGTGTTTCCCATAGGAGAACCAACAATTGAATAAATAAGAGAGAAGCATGAACACAATGACATGATGATAGAACTTTCTTCCTCACTCTCTGATGCTGAATTTGAAGATGTCAAAACCTACAAAAATGCAAAGCAGATGTGGGAAAAATTGAAGCTTGTACATGGTGGTGACAAAAATGTTTTGAGAGCCAAGGTATAAATCCTTAGAGGAAAGTTTGATGATCTCAAAATGAAAGAAGGTGAAAACATCACTCAGTACAACACAATAATCAAAGTAGTAGTCAACGCTATCCGAGGAGTTGGAGGTGTACTCAAAGAAGATATAGTGGTAAGTAAAATTCTAAGAACCTTACTGCCTACTTATGCTATTAGAGTATCTACCATTCAAGAAATGAGAGAAGTAGAAAATAGGAATGTTACTCTAGACAATTTGATTGGAAGACTTATTTCATTTGAGATGAATAACTTTGATAATAGTGTCTTACCAAATATAGAGTCTGCATTCAAAACTTCTATGAGAATAAGTAAATCCAGTCATAAAAACACTATGAGAAAAGATAGTGATAGTGAAAGTGAAGAAGATGATCTTGATGAAATTGAAGAACTTATGGCCATAAGAGTGCAGAGAGGCAAGGGTAAATACAAAGGTAAATTACTACTTGTTTGTTTTAATTGCAAAGAGATTGGACACTTTGCTACAAGATGTACTAACAGAAGAAAAGATGACAGAAGAAATGACAAATCATTTGAAAAGAAGTCTGACAGAGGTGATTATAGAAGCTACCAAAAATTAGAAAGAAGAGATACCTGAGACTATAAGGACAAAGGAAAGAAGGCCAGTTACCTAGGAAAATGCAAAGATGATGTTATTGACACCGAATCTGATGAAGACATCGAGGTGGTGTTTGTGGCTATAAAGGATGATTTAGATGATGATGAAGAAAGGTATGTAGAAACAACTCTCATATCTAAGGTTAGAAAAAATGATGTTTGGATCATAGATAGTGACTACACTCACCATATGACTGGTGATAAGGAAAATTTTGATACTTTTGAATACTATAAAGGTGGTTCAGTAAGAATGGGTAATGACACACCTTGTCCAGTTGAAGGTAGAGGAACAATAATGTTGAATAACTAGATAAAATGTGAAAAATTTTATTGGGTAAATGGATTGAATTATAATCTATTGAGTGTTTCTCAATTGAATAATTCAGGTCACAAAGTAGCATTTGAAATAGGAAGGCAAGTATCTTCAATAAATCAAGAAATCTGATTTATACCGGTGAGAAGACAAAAGGTAACTTATTCTATCTGAATGATACTGGATCCACTTGTTTGATTGCTACAAACAAAGACATATGGTTGTGGCACAAAATATTGTGTCATGTGAATTTTGACAACATGATAAAGATTAGCAAAAAGAGAAATGTCAGAGGCTTACCAATGATGACCAAGCCCGACAACATCATGTGTAAGAATTGTCAAAAAGGTAAAATGACAAAG